>JARHVA010009518.1:42500-112500 GCA_037957365.1 Torreya grandis
TATAATAAGATTGGAAGTTTTTAAGGTTTGATATTAAGCTTGGTTACTAATAAGCCTTGTATTGTTTTGATCTTGAAGTGTAAATGTTACTCTAAAGGTTGATTTACTTTATGAATTGATGCATGTAAGTTACATCCATATGTTATATTTTATTGATTAAATATTTACTTATTTAATTTATGTATTAATTTGGAAAAATTAAGTATTTAGGGTGTATAAATCTCTTACTCAATATAAGTTGACCACTTCCATTTGACTATTTTTGTAGTTTAGGTTGGTGAGTTTTCAAAGGCAGATAAAGTATTGAGAAATAATATTTTTATTTATGTTGAACTCAGTAGCATCTTGTATGTTGTCTAAATTAATTTTTTATTAAATTATGAATATATATTTGTTATTCAATCAGGCATTTATAAATTTTGTTCTTAGAGACTATCTTAAACCTAAGTTGACTTACCTTAAAAATATCCATGTTGGAGCTTTTATACTTGATGAATAATGATTGTATTATTTAAAGATATCAATATATAATAATATTCTTTAATCTAATTTTGTCAACAATTTTTTTGTAACAATTATTATATTGATAATAGGTGGGAACTAGTGCTTGACTAATTAGAGTTACTTCTAGTAGTGATTTGAAAAATATTTTATCTATAAGTCAAGAACCTTGTTGAGTAGGATTATTAGATATTAATTAGGTGAAAAGTAATATTCATTTGGATAAACCAAGGTTGTAATATCTAAGATTCATATTTGGATGATAGAGTTAATGTTTAGAACACATTATTTAAATAATAAAATAACATTAAGAATATTAAATGGATATAAAATATTGGTAATGTTAGACTTGAAACATTGTGGGTTTAACTTACCTTGACATTCTAAAATTATTGATTAATCTTAATATATAGTATTAGTCATACAAATAACATTTGATCAAACCCATACAGTTGAAATTAATGAACAAAGCTAATTCATTCAAATCTAGATTACTATTGATTATCTTGACGTAAACATTATGATCCACATAGCTTAATCATTGTATAAATCCAGTTTGGATAGGTTGACCATGGTGAGTCTTGAGTTATCCTTTAAAACCTTGTTAGAAGAGTGTAAAAGAAATCAAAACTTAATTCTATTTTGAAAAGTGCATGGATAAATATATATTCCTTTAGGATAATATGTTTATAGTTGGATGACTGCATGAACATTTATAAGATTTAGAGTAAGTTTACACTAAGAGATTTATGTTTTGAAACAAACCATATTAGCTTAGAAATGGGATCAAATTAATACCCAAACTTAAGTTTTTATCTAAAATAGAAACTTGTAAGATCTAGAATTATCATTTGAGAATCAACTTCTATAACCATATATTTTATACCTCGTTCTATGAATCTTTGGTGCATCCACTTCTAGGGACATTTGACAGTTTTCTACACCTAATTTTCTTATTCAACCTACAAAGTCAATTCTAAATAGAGTTGCCAAAAATAGTTAAAGGAGCCTTGAAGAGAAACCAAAACTTATTAGTAATTATTTTTACCTTTAAATTTATATGGAATAATTTATTTTTTGAATTTATGTCCATTTTATATTTTTAGTGACCCTTTTTCAAATCAAATTTATTAAAAAATTTATGCCATTCCTGATTTTAGTCTGTGAGGTCACTTCAAAAAGGGTGATACATTAATCGCCTGACTTAACATTTATTAAATATTAAAATTTAAACCTCTTATCTTGAGTTTAATATTCACATTTAACCTTTCATTTTTTTCTTTTATCTCCATTAGATATTTTTGGCGAGTCCTCCTTGCTCCCTATTCATTAGTAGTTTTCTAGAAGAATCAAATTTATGTTGTTAATTCTAGTTTGGTTTAGACATTTCATTTCATGTTGTTATTAATCTGGGTCTATTTTAAGAATGATATGAGTTGTCCTTATCTTAAATAATTGATTTACCTCCTTGGTTTAATTTCTAATATTTCCAAGATATTTTATTCAAGGTCATTTTATGAACCTATGGTGTGTTTTTGCTTTCATGATTTTCCACATTACACTCTTTACTCAATTAACTTTTCACTATTTCTATTGTCATGATCTCATTCTATGTTGATTTCCATATTAATATATCCATATTTTATAGTGTTTTATTTATTTAAAATTTGGGATCATGAAGAACATAATCCAATTTCTCCAACTTTAAATAATCCTTCTTATTATGGAGTCTAAGTTATGGACCTTTGATGTTAGCTTGCAGTTATTCAATCTATTGAGACATATGATTTATCTTTTAGTGTGTCTTATTTGTCATAAGATGTTGAATTATAGCACTAGTGTATTGTGATTTAAAAGTGTTTTATAATTTAAAATCATTTTTAGTAAGTGTTGTTTACTAGTTGTTGCCCCTTCTATAATCATATGTGATTGTTGATTCTTATATTTTTTTTGTGGTAGTGTGTTTGAGTGAAGTGAAAAACAAACATTAGTGTGATTGATGTAAACTAAGAGTTTTTTAGGCTTGGATAAAGCTTTCAAGCATTTTAGGTGGAATTTAATCCCATATTAAGATGTTTTTTAAATATAATGTTTTAATAAAAGTTTCAACACCATATGAATTGATATTAAGACCAACATTTGGTTGAAAATTATAGCATATATTGGGAACTTATTTTTTGACATGTGTCAAAATACCATTGGCAGACATGTCATTCCCTGACTAATCTATTGGTACACATCCAATTACCATGATACCATCATCATTATACCCTACTTGATTCAATAGGTCATGACTTTTGCATACAAACTCTATTTGACCCCATTCAAAATTAATTAGATTCATCTCAGTGAGTTTTTAGAATTTAGAATGTTTCCAATAGAGTTACAAAATATTTAATCAAATTTATTTAGGGAACCTTTTGGATCAATCCTCCCTATTAAAAAGCTTTTATACCACCAAAATTCTAGTTTTATGCTAAAAAAAAGTGAGGGTATAACTCCCTCACTTTTTCGATTTCCATCCACCTTGCTTTTCTTGGATTAGTTACTTTTAGACCAACTTCCAAGTATTCAACATATCTTCTTCATGATGTTCTTGTCTTCCTATCAATAATTATGTCTCCTAATAACTCAATAAGATATTCACGAGTAAAACCATCTATAGAGGCTACTTGAATACTCTCACCTTGATCATTGATCATAGGTGGCTCATACGATTTTAATTTTTCCACATTTACAACTAAACACATCTGCATGTAAAGTGGTAATTATAATTAAAAACCATTATTACCAATCTTATCTAAAATTTTAAATGGTCCATACCTAATTGGTTTGAGTTTTTTACCTTCTCCCTTAAGCCTTTGTTTACTTGTATGGATCCAAACTAGATCACCAACTTGAAAGTGATGATCAACCTAATGTTTGTCATGCCTAGACTTGTACTTAGCATAGTTTTTCTCCAATTTATCATGAACAACTTGATGAATGGATTGATGTATGAACCTTTTATATTTACCTTCATCCTTACTTCCATTTGTCTTTATTTCTTTCCCAAAATTTAAGTCTAAGGGAGACTTCAAAAAATAAACAAAACAAGTCTCAAAAGGAGAATTACAAGTAGAAGAATGTATGACATGATTATAAGCATGTTGCACATAACTCAAGTGTTCATCCAAAGCTTTGGATGCTTAATTAATTAACCTAAAATAAAAATGACTACTATTTAATTAAACATTTATATTTGACCATCAATTTGTGGATGAAAGTAAGTGCTCTTCTTGAGTTTTGTGTCCATCATGTCCCATAAAGTTAACCAAAAGTTCTCAATGAAATGAAAATCTTGATTAGAAATGATGGATTTTGGCAAACCAAAATGAACCCAAACATTGTTGAAGAAGAATCATGCAATCTCCTCTCTTGTGATAGTTTTTTTTATAGGACACCAATATACACATTTTACTAAATTTGTCCACAACCACATACAAATAGTCATGATTTTTATATACATAGGCAAGCCACCCAAAATATTCATAGAAACACTCTCCCATGGATAGGTTGGTATGAGAATTGGGGTATACAATCTAAATTTCATATTACTAGGCTTGCTAGTGGCAAAAAGAATACAACCTTTAACATATTTGGATACATTTTCATACATTTGAGGCTAATAAACAAAATCTTTGCAACTGTGCAACTAGTTTCCTAATGCCAAAATTATCTAAAATAAGAGAAGTATGTGTTTTCCTAATCACATGGACTCTTTCATATTAAATAATACATAAATTAACAAGATGATACAGTAATCCATCATGCATATGATAGTTTAATTATTATATCTGATTTCCATGGGTTAGATCTTCATTGACATCCTTAAAATCAACATCTCTAGCATATTATTCCTTATAACTTTCATGCATTAAGGAACTATGTTGTAAGAGAATTGATGCAATAATAGGAGGTCTTGAAATAATATTAGCTACCTTATTTTGTGTATCTTTATTATATCTAATTATGAGATGGAATTATTATAGAAATCCCATCCAATGAAAGTGCCTTGATTGTTATAACTTTGACTTTGATTTAAAACATTACAAAGGTTGGTGATATATATGGATGATTGTCTCTTTTCCCATTAAGTAATGCTTCCTTTTTTTCACACTTTGAACTAAAGTATACAAATATTTATCATAAGTATAATATCCATTTACTAAACTTGTGAAGATTTAAAAATGGTAACAAATAGGCTTTTACTTCTACATCAAAACTTCACCCATGGCATAATCACTTGCATTGGTTTCAATCTTGAATGGTTGTTGTAAATTTAGAAGTGATAACATTGGTGGTGTGATTATATCTTCTTTCAACATGCAAAAGTATTTTTTATTCTTGCCTCTCCATTGAAATACAAGTTTATTACTTGTCAAAGATGCAAAAGAGATACAATCAATGAAAAGTCAACAATAAAATTCTTCCAATATTAGACTACCCTTAGGGAGCTTCTAGCTATAGTTACATCATTTGGATTTGGAAATTTAATTATGGCTTAAAATTTAGAGGGATAAATTTTTGGTTTACCATACCCTATAACATAGCCTAAATATACTAAACATGTTTTTCCAAATTCATAGTTAGACATATTTGGATATAACTTCTCCCTTGACAAAGTTTCTATGACTTTCTTAATATGTTGTATATGATATTCCCAATTTTGAATAAAGATCAAAATATCATCTAAGTATGAAATAAAAAAATCATCTATGAATGTCCTAAATACATCATTCATAACTCACATGAAAGTTGATGGAGAATTACAAATCCAAAAAGGCATAACAATCCACTCAAAAAGACCTTAGTTTTGAAAGCAGTTTCCCAAATATCATCTTCACTAATTTTAACTTGGTGATAACCAATTATTAAGTATCATTTATTTAAATAAATAACATTTTTAAATTAATCTAAAATATAATAAATATGAGGAAGAGGGTAGTACTTTTTCATTCTAATCTTGTTCAATATTCAAAAATATATACCCATCTGCCATGTGCCATATTTATTTGGCACCAAGACAATTGGTAAACCAAATGGAGAAGTTTTGTCCATATTACCCCTCTCTCAATAAACTCTTAAAATTTATTCTTTATTTCTTAATTTTTTACCACAAACAACCTCCACATGCTAATATTATTAATAGGTGCATCTTGATATAGTTGTATCTCATGTTGAATATGTCTTTTAGGAGGTAAACCTTGTGGATCCTAAAAAACATCATTATAGTTAGAAAAAATCTTAAATATTTAATTTCTATGTTTAGGATCAAAACCTTATATAGCCTTGGATTTATTACCATCCTTATATTTTACAACCATGAGTACAAAGTTCTTACTTTCATTAGCAAGCCTTTCCATTTGTCATGCATATATAAGTTATAAGTTTGATTTTATTTGATGGGATCTAACAATGTATTCAAACCCATATTTTACAAAAAAATATTTAATCTCTTACCTATATAATAGTGTTTTTATATCATACAAATAATTACTTCCAAGTATAATACCATAAATATCAAGTGAAACCACATCTAAGTCTACCTCATCAATGAACTTATAGGTGATTGCAAATATTAACTTTCATGTTTTCATGACTTGAAATTTATCATCATCACATACCCATCCTAAAGGGTAAGGATTAGGATGTGGTTTTGTTTCAAGTCCTATTTTTTTCATAAATTCTTCAAAAATGAGATTATTTTGAGATCTACTATCGAAAAGAGTATCTATCTTAGTATGATTATAAACCACTCTAATGTGGAACAACTCAATTTTTTTTAATCACGTATATATTTATAATTAAAATAAGAATGAGAATTAAGAGATTTGTTTCTAGAAGAGGAAGAAGATGAACCTTGCATGCCCATGGGGATGACATTGGTCTCATCACTAGAATCAGAGCCAAGATCTTATTGTATTGATGTAGTAGTCTTCTTACCTTTCTTGTTCTTGAACCATTTTGGCCTACATTATGGATGGAGATTCTAACACTTATCATCTTCATACATTTTATCTTGTAATGAGATAAAAAAGGCTTCCCATCCTCTTTATTAACTATGAAGGTATGTTTCATCTTACCCTTTCCTTTACCTTTTATTTTAGGTGGTTTATTGGGCTTCTTTGTGAAGTGTTCCTTGTCCTTAGTCACTTTAACCCTTGATTAAATATGGGTAACTTGGACACAAATTTCATCAAGATTAGTGGGGTTAAACATAAGGATTATATGCTTTAAGTAACTATATAACCCACCAATATATTTAAAAAGGTTCTCTTGAGCATAAATATGAATACTTAATAGTAAATCCCTCTTTATAAACTCTTAAGTATAATCCTATACACTTTGACCCTTAATTTACCTTAATTTTTTCCAATCAATAGTATCTTTTTGTAAATTACTATATAGCATAATGGTTAGAATTGATTTTTTAATGCATAAATAAAATTAGACCAAAGAATAAATCACTTTATCATGATTAAGGAGATCATATTGTGTCTTAATCTCCCACCAAATGCGTGTTTTACCACCCATCCAAAGAGTAGTTAGCTAAAAAAATTCTTCCTCATCATCAATCTTCTAAACCCTATAATATATTTCCATTTGATTTATCCAATGATCCAACTTTTTTTCACTAAGCTTTCCATTATAAATTAAAAAATAAAAATTAACATCTATCTTAACCTTAGAGGAAGCATAATCAAAAACTTTCTTTTATTTATCATCAGAGAAAAAAGGAGAAGTTTTAGATGGAGGAGATTTAGAAGATTCTTTTCCTTTACCCTTACCACTAGTTGAGGGTTCTTCCTCTTGTTTACTTTCACTTCACATTTTATTTTCATGACACAACTCTTCCATCATGATATTCATGTCAATAAAGGATTGAGAGAAGGATGCTTTTGATTTTGGTTCTCCTCTAGGAGAATCCATGGCTTAACTTGCATGTTTTGCACCAATTTTAAGGTGATATTATTCAAGTTATTCTTCACCAAGATTACTATTAGACTTATTTAGCATACAAAATGAAAAATTAAAATCAAAAAATAATGTTAAATATCCTTGATGAACTACTATGATACCAAACTTGATATGAATTTTTAGTTAATGCAAAACACTCATTATTTAACAATTTTAGATACTCATAATAATTTTCTCAATTTCTATCCTTTTATGTGAAATTTGATTATTTGATTAAATTTAGGTTTAATATTAATTAAAAACATTAATCAAATGAATATAAACATAGAAAATGCAAACCAAATTGATAATAAATTTCACCCTTTTGGAAGCTACTTCTCCAAGTCTCAAAAGCATTTGAACTAATCTATTAAATGGTGCAATATACACTTTGCATATACTACTTACACAAAAATATGAATTTGGTCTATAAATATAACCTTTGCTCTATCTTTAGGAAGTCTAAAACAATATCCTATATGGGAGTTACTCTTTCTGCATAAATAGACACTTGCTTACTTGTTTCTTACTTTCTCTCCTTCAAAGGCTAAAAAATAAGTTTTCTTCTCTCCATGTATATGTTTTTAAAATGCAAATAAGGAGCCTTTTATAATTCTCCAAAGGTCCTTGTTTCATTGGTTTATTTTTTAATATATTTACCCAATATATTGGGATTAATTCCATTGCCTTATTTTAAGGTTTGGATAAAGCTTCCATGCATTTTGGATAGAATTTAATCCCATATTAAGAGGGTTTTTTAATAATTATGTTTTAATAAAAGTTTCAACACCATATAAATTGGTATTAAGACCAATATTTGATTGAAACTCATATCATATCTTGGGTAATTATTTTTGGATGTTCCATGTATCAATATATTGTTGGTACACATGTCAAGCCTTTATTGGGCCACTATTACATGTCCAATCACCATGCTAACTTTATCATTATATTTTGCTTGTTTCAACAAGTCATAAATTTTGCATAAAAAGTCCTATTGACCCCATTCAAAATGTGTTAAATTTGTATCAATGAACTATTCAATGTTGGGATGTTTCCAATAGGGTTTTAGACCATTTTATTAATTAGTGTGAGGATCGTCCTAGATCACACACACACACACACACACACACACACACACACACACACACACACACACACACACACACACACACACACACACACACACACACACACACACACACACACACACACACACACACACACACACACACACACACATATATTAGTGGTTGGGAGCCACCATGGCCAATCTAAGTGAAATGTAAGATATCTATGCTATTATCAGTGAATTTGTGATCAAGTTCTAAAATAAAGACTAATATAGTTGAATATTTATAGTGAAGCTTAAACTAAAGTGATTTGATTAAAAAAATAAAAGGAAAGGTAAATTATAAAGAAGGTATTTTAATTTTTAGTCTAGACATTATGACAAAGCTTAGATTTCATTAAGATATACATTTGAACCAATACATGACATGAAATAGCTATAGCACAGATCCCACCATGTACCAAGAAAATATTTAAGGAAATAAATGAACAATGAAAATAAGAAACTAGTTTTAATTTAAATATTTACTTCACAAGCAAATTACATTAGCATATCTACAAGAGAAGCAAGGGAAGTAAAATGAAGATAAGATATTTCAATTAACCTATCATAAGCACAAGTTAACAAATCTACATTTATATATGCACATCAAGAATCAATGAAAACCATTCAAATCTAAACATCCAAATAGATAGTTGAGAAATAAACCATAATAGCAAACACACAAACAAATATTAGACAATCTTTTTAGAATTTCTTGCTTGTATTAATTGCTCAAAGTTTACACAAAGTATTTTTTATCAAAAACCTTCTCCTCTTACAAAATGATAATACTGCCTTTTATAGGAGGCTAAGGTACTACATCAGTCAGTCATGAGATTAAAAATGTAGAAGAGTAAGGACAACTATCCTTTTTATAAAGTTATAGAATACATTCCATTTTCCAAAGTAGACTGACCTTATAGGAAAATGTGCTAACAAACTTGCACATGCCTTTACAAAAAGAATATTCTACTTTTGAATATTACAAATTTTCTTAACAAAGTAGAATATTATTAGTTGTCTGGTGGGCCGTGCACTGAAGAACTCCTTTGTTTCTCCTAAAGAATCTCCATGGCCTTTTGATGTTATTATCTAACCAGATTTAGATTGATATCTGGTTCTATGAGGCATTCATCATCCTAGTCCACCAAGTCATCAAAATATATATCATTCCTTGCCATTTCTTCCTTGATACTTCTTACCCCAGTAATATTCTCCTCTGTATTTAGGATCATGCCCATGACCCTACCATTGCGAATCCTAGACTTACCTTGACTCTTGCTCCTAACCTCTTGCATAACCAAGGTGACCCTGTGCTTGTAATCATCATCTATAATGATGCCTAAGGGGCTGAGTGTGGTAAGATTAGTAATCATGGTGCTAAGAATTTATTTAATTCTATCTATCAACTTTTCATCATCATTTAGGAGCCTCTCTAGGTTATTTGACCATGTACTTAAACCTTGGACCTTGTAAAAAATAATTCCCATAATCAAATTCAGATGGGATAGACTAATGGTCTTGAAACCATGAATATGGCCCTCAACTAGTATGCTGATTTGCTCTTTCATTTTATCTCTTGAACTTTGTCATTGGGATATTAAACCCTTGGCTACTGCATCTTGGTGAGCTAACAGATTCTACCTGGTATTCATTTCCTTCAAGGATTTAAACATATCATAGAAATATGCCTCAAACATCTTTATCATTTCTTCAAGGACTAACAAGATAGCCTATGTCTCAAGATTTACTTTTTATTTCTATAAGTTTTCTATTTTTTGATATAGGCCTTTGATTCCTGATTTTAGCTGAGTTGAATGGGCATCAACTAGTCCAACTATGTATTATTCATGGATTGGGTGTTCATCAGGTCCTTAACCTCCTACTAGAGTTAAGCACACAAAAGGATCAACTTTATAAAAGGTGAACTCTTCATTCCCAACCATGGTCTTCTTTGTTGTCACTCTCTCTAAGCTTTCTATCTTTGGGTTGAATTACACATTAACTGATGACTCTATGGTTTTTTAAGGTTGAATTACACACTAACTGATGACTCTATGTGCTTCATGAGGTTCTAAGAGTGTCTACTTGAGTGCTAATTAACCCCCAAAAGGTGGTCATCCTTCTTTCCTCTTCTTCTTTCATCAAAACCACTATCCATGGCTTTAGCTCATCATGAATAGTGATGTTGACTACATTGGTCATAACCCAAGAATGCTACAATGTTGGAATATTTTTCATCTTACCATAAATGAACCATTCAGGGATGATTGGCCCATGAATGGGATTCTCATCACTGAATAAGTTAACTTCACTCAAAAGATGAGGGAAATTTAACTTTGGCTTCTTCTTTCCAATTGGGACCAATGCCAACTCAACCTTCCTATTTTGTAGGGGTGCAACTAGAAATAGGTCCAAAGCTATCTCCTTCTCCTTTTGTTATTCTGATTCCTTAGTTTGGGCTTGAGGTTACTTAATTTATTCTTCTTCTTCATCTAATCTATATGACTCAATAAGTACTTTGAGTGCATCCTCCATTGTGTCCCTAAGACCTAGTGAAATCATGTCAAAGAACTTAATTGGGGACTTTGGCCTTTCAGGTTGGGTAGAAGATGATGCCCCTTTACTAGGCCTTTCTTCCAATTTCTCTTTCCTATGTCATTATGCAACCTATGTTTGAGGTTGTTTTAGTGGTTGTTCTAGAGGGGGCCTAGATGAGGGTCTAGGTAATAAGTGGTATTTTAGGGGCCCCATCTTCCATATCTCACCAGGTGGTTTCTCATCTCTAGCCAACCTAGCTTTAAACCTGACATTATGCTTCTTCAACCTGGCCAACACTTCTATGAAATTGGAGGCCCTAATATACATCATGTCATGAACACCAAGCTTGTGTCTATATGGGTAGTTCATTACTTTTAATTTCAAATGTTTGGTAACCCTGTCATAAGGGTCAACTACTTCAGTTCATCCAACTATAAGTTGAAGGAGTATCTATGTTTGGAGATGACATATACATGCTCCCAATTCTATAGCACAATCCTATTGATGGTCAAAGGAAAAAGGTGAAAGATTCATTTCCTTTTTTGATTTCACACACCATATATACCATGGAAAAGTTGGTATGTAACCTCTTATTCTACCAATTTGGTAGGCACATGGATTGGTAGTTTGAGGGGATGAACTAAGGTCCCTTATATTCTAATCACTATATAATCTAGATACAACTATATATGTCTAATCATATCCACATACTTCTTGACTAGAGGGATGACCCTACCTATGGGGATCCTTGTAATAGCTTCTACCAAAGTTGGATATGCACAATCACAAATGAATTATACATTATGTCTATATTTGAATATGTGAAATTTATTATTCATGGGAAATAGTGTGTCTCCCTTCAGGTGACCAATTATTTATGTCAAGGATTTTGGTGGTGGCCAATAGGGCATCTAGAAGATAGGACATCATAACGAAGTGGCTTCTAATTTTATTCTTTATGGCTAAGAATTACTATTTTAAACAAATGTTAATCATCTCACCTATCAGGGGAGTGAGTCCCTTTTCTATTATGAAGTATACATAAGGTACCCAAATCTTATTTGGAAGGGGATATATATAATCTATTCAACAAGGTCATGATTACTTCCCTAAATTGGACACTTGGGATATTTTTAGTGGGGTCTTAGATTACATGGGTTCTAGTAAGTAGCCATGAGGCAAGAATAGTGTTGAAGTCATTTTTACTAGTCCATGTTCTAATTATAGGTAAGTATACCTAGGTCTTGCATATCTTATAGTAGCTTTCAAATGTACATGAGGAAATATATGATACCTTTTTGAAACTACATTCATGAATTATCTAATCCTAATCAATTTTATAATCTATGAAAATGGGGGCAATACATCAATATAATGAAATACCTTAGTTTTTGTAGTAGCATAGTTGAGACTGGTCATCTAGATGGAGACTAGGTCATTGTATCTCTTAAATATGACGGCATTCCTCTACTCTTCCCTTGTGATGTCCTACATTTCTTCAATAGTCCAAAAAATTTTAGACCAATTTCTATTTCTAGTGATTAATGCCATAGCATCAAAGTCAATATCCTTGAAGATTCTTCACTCATTATCTGAAGCTAAATATAATTCTATTTCATCCCTTTATTTCTACCTTCAAGTTTTCATGATTTTTAAACTTGTAAATTATTTATTAGTGGTTTTCAAGTAGCCTCTGAGTTAGCTTATTCTCACTCAGATAACAATTAGACTCCTTTTGGCTCAATTGTGATTGATTAGAGTTCAAATTAGGGAATTTTGTGGAGACTAAGGATTTTTTGTAGCTTTAATGGTGATGGTGGCTTAGACTTAGGAAAATTCCTACTTTGGATTTGATTTAGAGCCCTATCTTTATACCTTTGCCTTTCTATTCCCACCAAATCTTTGATTTTGTCATTTTGTTCTTGTGTGGTGCCTATTTAGCATCCATCTAGCAACTTTCTTGGCATTTTTCATAAATGCTTTAAAGGAAATAGCTATTATCCTTTAAAATCCTTATTTTACTTTGTATTTTATAATATTTTCTCATGGATCAATGTAGACCATTGATCAAGATCCTGGGGATTGCACATTATTGGTTGTCTTTATATCAATCTCTGTGGTTGTGCCACTCGATAAATTCATAGATCTTCTGGACTCTATGTTTTTTCAATGAACATACACTCACCATGTGTCAATCCCATGGGCCATCAAGGGTCCCATGAAATAGTCTTTGCCGATTGCGCTCCATCCAATTGACTTGTTCTAATTAACTATGAGTCATTGATCCTACAAAGTTCATGAACTTTAATTAGCATCAAGATATAAAAGGGACTTAGCATAAATATTTTTAGACTAACGTTTATTTTTATTTTAATAAACATGACATAAAATTTAGGCTAAAATATTTAAACTAAGTTTTAGAAAACATATAAAGGGGACCCAAATAATAAGTGGAATTAATGTAAGGTTTTAACCTATGATTTTATCGTGTTGATAGATATGATAAAACTTTAGGTTAAAACTTTTAAGATAATTTTTATGGCATAGGGAATTCTTGTTAAATTAAAACATAATATAAGGATTTAGCTTAAGGTTTATTGTATTGAAATAAATGCAATTGGAGCCTTAGGATAAAGACTTAGATTAAGTCTACTATGAATATTTAGATCACAAGATCATTTTATCATTAGAGTTCAAAGACCCTAAGTGTTTTTTATATTTCCCAAAGGGGGGGTTCATTGATTTGCAATGCAAGTAATAAGCTTTATCAATGTTTTAAAGCATATTCTTCTACCTAAGCAAGATGATTGATGAGATTAAATTTGACAGCCTCACATATGCTAATGAAGGCCTTGTGGGCATCAAATGACATTCACAAGAACATCAAATTTAAGTTCATGAAGTTCATTAGGCCCATATATACTATATTTAACATGCTCTGGTAAATCATATGGTCTTGACCAAGCACATAATTTTGATCAATATCCAAGCATATGCATGTTGTTGGTCCCTACAATCATGAAGAGGATCAAGTTTAGCTTAGGGCTATGTATGAAATAATAGACTAAGTTAAAGGACTAAGTCTTCAAAGCATAATAAAATGGGTCCCTTTGCATATTATAGTCAATGTAAGCTTTTAGCCTAATATTTATTATACTAATAAAATAAAATAAACCTTAGGGTAAAAACTTAGGTTGAGTCTAAATTTTAGTGCACGAGGCCTTTTTAACATTAAGCTTGAAAATAGGAGTACCACATGGTAACTCTATGGGACTCTTGAGCTTTTGACTCTATTTGACCCTGGGAAGGGTCTATAGAGCATTGATAGAGATCTATGTTTTTGAGATGGTGACACTTGTCATCATCATAGGGCTTTCTTAGGACTTTAACATTTCAACACCTTGTTCACTTTGTCAGATATTTTATGGGTGAGAAACCATAGACTATTGATCATGATTTGGATGCTTACACATGATCAACTATTTTCATAATTTTTATCCTAAGGTTTTGTTGTATTTAAAAAATACAATGAGACCTGAAGGTAAAACTTAAGCTACGTCTATGTTTAATAAAAGGGGACCCATTTAATCGTGAGGATGATCAAGCACCATTTGATCTTTAGTCCTGCTTAAGTATGGATCATTGATCATGATCTTATTGATCACATGGGATTGGTCTGATGGATTAAGTCTTGTATTCATCGGTTCTCCTTCACTTCATCTGATCATCCTCTATGATGATGTAAGAGCCATCAATTTTTCAAAGAGATAAGATGTTTAAGTTAGGGCTTGGGTCGATATAAGAACCTAGGATAAAGTTTTAAGACTAAGGTCTCATGCATGTTACTAAACATGAATGGGTCCTTAGGACTAAGAATTTAGGATAAGTATGTACCAAAGAGGACCACATGATGTCAAAAATAGGACCAATTTAAAAACATAAAGTACCTTACAAACATAAAGGCTAGACCTTGTTAAAATAAAGATAACAAAAGGGGGGAAATATAAAAGGATCGAGCATAATATTTTAGGCTAAAGTTTCATCATTTTAAAAAAATGACTAAGCCTTAATGTAAAAATTTAGGCTGAAGTCTAAATTAAATTTAAAAATGTTCTCACCAAATTTGCTCCTGCTAAATCTAAATTCAAATTAAGGGTCTAAGCTAGGATTTTTTGAAGGAGGGCTTCATAACATGAATCCAACTATGAGTTCTCATAGACCAAAGGCTAGTAAAAGATCGAATGAGGGTAAAATTATGAAAATCCCAACATGATCCATTAATAAGAGCTCCATGAAACCTAAAATTTAATACATGAATAACAAATATTAGTAACATTAAGCAAGGTTAAAGTAAAACCATTTATAAATGGGCCAATTTTATTAGGCATGGATGATTTTCAAATTCTAATAATGTGCATGATATCAAAATTTTAGTGTTAAGGTTCAAAGTATGCACAAGGGTCCTTATTTTTTAGAAATGGGGGTAAGTTGACCTCAAAAAATGGTGAATTTCAAGGGAAACATAGAAATATGTTATAACTTGGAAACTCTGATTTAGATAAATAACTAGGTCACTTATACCACTTGATCAATGCCATTACCAAGATCAATTCATATTTGAAATAAACCTTGCACATACAAAATTAAGATCAAACATCAAGACATAGCCATGCTATGTGTGTGATTTGATTCCACTTACTATTTTCCATGGGATTCAAGGGACAAATTTGAGGTTTCATGCCTTTAATCATTAATATTGACTTAGATCATGTTTAGATATTCATTAAGAACTATGCTTATAGTTTAGGGAAGGCTTAGGCATTTCTCTACTACTATTCAGACATTTATAGCCCTAATATATATGCCTTTGGTTCTAGTCATGGCCTTGTTCCACTTCTAGCCAGATGCCCATAGCCCTAGTGGATATTACTAGAATCAATGTTGCTTGAAAAGCTTTTGGTTTTGCAATAAGTTCTTGTTTTTTGTATTTTTGGGTCTTTTAGGATTTCAACAAAGGTTGGGAACCAGGGTAGTTGGGTTCAAGGATTTGGTCATATTAGGTGAATACTTTGTTATGACATAATGGTATTAAAATGGTTATTTCAACCACAGTGTGATGAGATAAAATGTCTCCTCAAGATAAGGGGATGCTCCCTTTTATTTTTAACTAAGACAACACTTAATTATTTACAATAATTTTATCATAGTGGGTGTTGTCATATCATCCAATTATATTTTTAAAGAATTGGTGTTTAATCACAAACTTCCTTCCATTCTTTGTGATATACTTTGAAAATCTAAGATCACTTGATGAACCAAATATAATTGGTATTTAGATTTGTTAGCCAAAAGATTAAAAAGAATAATAGCAATAGAGTGAACTTAAAAGATAGAATAAAGTACAGCCTAAATTCTTCATCATATTTCTAATAAATATTAAAATTATCAAAGAAGAATAACTGGTAGCTCAAAGTCTCCTCAGTAATTCACTTTCAATGTGATGATAAACCTAGTAATTAAAAAGTATCTCAAAGACTCCAAAATTAGCTTCATAACACCTTCTATATTATAGAAATTTCATACCACAATTAAATAAACTCATAAAAAAGTGTAATGGAAAAGACATAAGAGCATCTTCAACACACCACAAGTTTATCTCAACATAAAGATTGAAATATCACTTGATTTTCTTATATTGAATAGAATTCAAGATTTACAATATGAACACAAAGTTTCAAAATTATTTCTCAATTCAACAGCATTTCCCATCTATAGTAATTGGTGATGCTTTCTAAAAATATCATCCTCCTATTTATAGAGAGAAGATATGAACAAAAATAGGAAAAACATAAATATATTGACTTATTCATTAATAGTCCTATTTGAATTAGGACTGTGTACTTTTCCTACATATAATTTACATTGAACAAAACTACATATGGAAAATTACAAAATTAGACTAAGTGTCCTTAGACATAGGAATTTATTCCTTTTTATTATTCTCTAAAATTACTCATATATCTTCAAGATATCTTGGACTTCATCATTATCTGGGCCAGATGTACCCTTGGAGATGACAAGTACCCTTGTGATAGAATATTCTAAGTTAACTGGAAAATCCTTACTCTTGTCCATGATTCTTTATAGTTTATCCAAGATGACTTGAAATTAAATTAATTTGTCGATGGAGTCCAGCATGAAAGTATCTATTTCAATCTTTGTTTGGAGAAAAGATGTAAATTCTTGAATAACAGTATCCATAGGAAGATATTCTTGAGAATCTTTTTTAACTTGAAAAGGGAGTTTTCTAATTTTTTATGCAAGATCTAACATCTTATTATCACACATATCTTTAGCTTCTTTGAGATCTTTAACTAGATTATCGAGAACTTATGTTTTATTCTTCATAGCTTGCATATATTCAATGAACATTTTCCTATTTGGAATGACCTTCTACTCAACCAAAAACTCTAGTTTGAATTTGTGAAGTTGAGTCCATGTATCAATATTCTTTTCAGTCAACTCCAAATCTTGAGTGAGTGATTTAATTTTTTGCTAAATTTATATTTTCATTTCACTCAAGTTCTTCAAAAATCCAATGGTAGAACACAACATTTGAGTACCTTATGTTTTTAATCTCTTAATTTAGGTATTGACTACATGACCCTGAGATCCAATTTTTTTTGCAAGTTGAATAGCTATTTTAGTATTTTCATGTACAATAGGATAAACAGATTCAAAAGGTTGGGTGATTTTAAGTAAAACATAAGTTAGCTATTCCACTTGTACTTTGATTTGATCTTTGACCTTCTTATCCTTATCATATCTCTTGATCAAAGAAGCCATTGCTACTTATAAATCTTCCTTTGCACCTTCATGAGTTTGTTTTCCAAGATCTATTCATCCCACTACATGTTTATATGCTTGAATAGCCTCAATATTTCTATCTTTAAGAGGCACTGCAAATTCAACATACTTATGCCTAGATTTAAAAATTACCCTTGAAGTAGTTTTGGCCATTTTTTCTATTTTAGGATTTATTGGCACAAACTAACAAAAATCAAAATATTTTAGAGCCACTACTCACTTCTTCTTCTTAGGTGTTTGTGATGATATCCAAGGAGGAAGATGAGATAGATCTAATTGGATAGAGGATGTTAAAGCTTGGGAAACTTGGGGAGGGACAATGGATTATGAAGTAAGTGGAATGGAAGGTAATGTGATAGAGGTATCTGGTAATGGGGTTGACACCAATAGGATTTTAGTAATAAAAGGTGGAGTTTGGGTTGGAGTAACCACCACTTTAGTTCCTATAGACATTTTGGACACTGGAGTGGTAGGAACCTGAGTTATTATCTTTAAGGAAGGTATAGACATAAATTTGTCTAAATCTTGTTGGGTGAAATATAAATTAGTCAGGGATCTTAATGACTTTGAAGGATTGGGTAGATTTGATAATGAATCAAAAACTTGGTCTAGAGTACCTTGCAAAGGGACATGAAAAAATGTGGCACTAGGAGGTGAAGATGGAGGTGAAAGAACAACTTGAGAAGGAATAATATCAATTTGTATAGTGTCACTCATGGGAGGAACTATAGAAAAATTTACCTATGAAATTGTGGCTTCAGAAGTTTTAGCCAAAGGAACCTCTGATTGAGTAGTCTCTACTTGTATAGGCTTTTCAAGCACTGGCTAAGACACTTGTGATATTGTTGATTGAGGTGGTACCTCACTTGTGACTGGGACTTCTTTTTTCTCCACTTGAGCACTTTCTTTGACACCTAATTTTTTGACTTTCTTCATTCCTTTACTAACAAACACAAATTTTGGATTTTGTCTAAAATTAGAGGGCTTCTCTTTATTTTTGGTTCTCAGCTCCTCTCATTTTTTAGTAGTTTCTTCATCATACTCCTACTCAAAACTATTCTTAAATTTTTTTAGCTTAATTCCTTTAGATTCCAACCAAGCATTAGTTCTTGTAAGAATAGGTTGAAATCTATCTCTAATGGAAATGGATTCTTTAACTGACCATTAGATAGAAGGGAGAGGAGTTGAAGCCAATTTATTTTTCTCATATCATAGATCCAACACATTAACATCATCTATCAAATCCCCAAGAATATTTTCCAAATTCAAATTGACAATCTAATCTGAAATAAGGTGACTATAATCAAGTCTCCTTATATCTTCATCAGTTTTGCATTCTACCCAAATATATTCAATGCTATGTACATGAGTGATATTACACTTGAGCCTCTCCATCATTCTATAATCACAATTTTCTCTACTTGTGATTTTTTTAAGCGTAATCGATTGCATCTCAATTTACATAATCTTAGCCTTTGGAGTAGTGGAAATTATGTACTGACCAATACTAATTAAAAATTTGAAACCTCTCTTGTGAGCATCTAATTATTTTTATGCATGTTCATCACTTGCCTACACATATCCATTAGTATTAGTTTATCAATTGGGTATCTGGATAGCATGTAAGGTTGTTCATCAAATCCTCCTACCCTGATATATGTGAAAGTTGTAAATTACAAGAAAATACATCCAACCCTATTATCATGTGTCCATGCCTGGTCTAAAACTCTCTTCTTTTCAAGTTATTTGTTAAGAGTGCATATGAATGTATATAAGAAAGCATCATTAACTCTCCTATAATGCTTGATGATTTATTTTAAGGTTAGCTATGTATAGTGCTCATATATAGGAACATTTTTCCTTTCATCAAAAAAATTTAGACCCAAGAAAGACTTCATACTAGTTGCAACATATACTAGATATGAAGTCATATAAAACCTGAGTGAAGAAGCTACCTCAGAGAGATAATGATAAATAACATCATTTATTTGTTTACCCCAAAAGATTACTTGCTTGTTTCTTTTAATAACCAAAATGTATTGATAATTCATTCTTGAAAAGTGTTTGAAATAGACAACCCTTTCACTATGCTAAGGAGAGTAATCAAATCCCTTATCTCCTCCAGAAAGTCATTATGATACAAATACTTGGGCCATCTAGCAATGGTGGGTCAAGGAGTCTTGAGCCATTTGGTATTGATACATTTTTTACACTTCTCAAGATCTCTGTCATAATATTATTAAGCTAACTCCATAGTTAAATCAAAATATTCCTCAATCTCAAAAAGGTGAAAAATCTTATCAAAATATTCCTTATCAAGGTGAATGATGACTTTACCCTCTAAATCCCTGACTGATTTGCTTTCTTTATCAAAGTGTGCTACCATGGTCAAAATAAACTTAGAATATAGTAGCCAAATGAATCACTATTAAGTACTAGCTGCATATGAGGTGTAATGGGTTCTCTTCCCAATCTCTATAAAAACTCAGCCATATCTAGATGACCAATTTATATATCTCCAATTTGATGCACATTCAAATCAACTACAGATAATGGGAAGACACCCTAATACTTTTAATTCATTGTCTTCTTGTTTGGAGAGATGTCTGTCATTGATCAGATAGCTACAGATAGAAAAATTTGGTTATCTAGAGTTAGCATTTTTTTGTCATTTTTAGGAAACATGTATTTTTTTGATAATTCGCTAAATTTCATGATGAATAGATCACTTGGTGTAATTCAAAGAATTTACTCTAAAATACATGAGAAAAGGTTGGGTGTAGTTTGGAGAAAATTCTCTGAACTACATGAGAAAGATTGGGTTACATGCACTTCAAAGAATTTTATCTAAAGTGCATCTAGTTACATGTGCTTCAGATAAAAATTTCTAAAGTGTACTTAGGGAATTAGAAATATGTACTTTAGATAATTTTCTTCAAAGTGCATCAAGTGACATGCACTTCAGAGAAAATTCTCTAAAGTATATGAAAAAAGTGCAATGTGCACTTCAGAGAATATTCTCTAAAATGTACCTTCGAGTGAATAGAGATGTGCAACTTGGAAAAGATTATTCGAGTAGCACAGAGTTGAGGTGATTGGATTTTAGGGTGTACATTGGAGAAAAATCTATGACTTTCCCCCTAAGGTTAGTTTGTCTCATAAAAACAAGATAGATCCAAAACAACAACCTCAAATAATAAAAAAAGGATAATGGAAACTAAAATTAAAAAAAAATCACAAAATGACAAAATAACTAATCAAAAATATGATGAGGAAGAATCCATAGATGAGCTAGATCGATCGATGAAAATGATGAAGATAACAAGTGGAATAAAAAATGATGAGGAGGGATGCATGTGAGCTCAAAAATGGCAAAGAGAAAGAAAAGACAATGGTAAAAATAAAAATTATAGGGGTTACATATATATAAAAGGTGGTAATAAATAAATATTAATTATAGTGGGTGATGGGTCCCATGTGTAGGAGTAGATATTTTTTTTGAATTTGCATGTGCAAAGTCAGAGAGAAATAGTGCTCTTGCACGTGCAAAGTCAAAAAAAATTATCCACCATTACATATGCAAAACTAGAAAAAATCTCTGAATTTTCACAAAACACATGAAAGGTTGGAAAAATTATCTGACAAAACATAAAAAGAAACAAAGTGTAGTTTAGAGAATATTATCTAAACTACACAGGATGCAAAATTCCCTCAAAAGATCAACTTTCTTGGGAAAAAATGCAAAGAGGGAGAAATTTAACTCATTTTGTATGCTTAGAGGTAATGGGATACAAAATGGACACATTTTGTAGGGGTTATCCCATGAATTGAGCCTGCTAAATTCAAGGATAACAACTAGCTTCAATTGGGGAATTTCCTTCAAAAATTCTTTAAAATTCTTGAAGGAAAAAGAATCCCAAAACTCTAAGTGCCTTTCTCTATTGGACCATGGAGTCAAGCGATAGACAAGTTAAAAAATAAAACAAAAAATAATATACAAATATATACAAAATGTACAAAATTATCTAGAACTTCATCGAGTGAAATTTTTTAGAGGTTTCCTACTTTAGGGCAGTTGTAATGGTGTTCCATCCAAGCATGCTAAGAAGAAACTATGTTCTCCACTAAGTTGATGAATGAGAAAAGGACCCCTCCACAGAGAATCAAATTTTCCATGCATACCTTTTGGATCCCTTCTTTTATCCCATAAAAGGAATGGATCACCAACTTAGAATTCTCATGATTTAGATTTCTTGTCAAAAAGTTCCTTGATGTGACTTTGATGTTCTGAAATATGGTCCTCTATCTCAGCAAGGTACATAATAAATTTGTCTAAAGAGAATTCAAATATTTCATCTTCAATTGCCTTAACCAATTTGAGAGTGGGCAATTCTAAAGTCATGGGTATTTCCACATTCAATCCATACAAAAGTTAAAAAAGAGACATACCAAGCACTCATTTAAGAGTGATATGATCAGCCCATAATGTATCATATAATGATTTATGCCACATCCTCTGATGATTTTCTACCAACATCTTAATGATAGTTACCAAATTCTTATTACTCAACTCAGCTTGACCATTTCCTTGAGGGAAGTAATCAAAAGTATGAGACAAAATGATCCCATATTCAAAAAAAAATTGAGTCATCTCATGGGATGTGAAATAGGCAGTGTTATCAGTTATAATTTTTCTTGGCACACCAAATCTTGTGATGATATTCTATTTAAAGAAGTTGCAGACAAACTCTAAAGTTATATCTTTGGTTGGAATTGCTTCCACCCACTTGGTGAAGTAATATGTAGCTATGAGAACATAACTATGACCTATACTTGATAATGGGTTCATTGCACCAATGAAATTGATACCCCATTGATGAAAAGGTTCTTTAATAACTATAGGCTTGAGAGGCAAGGCTGTTAACTTGGGTTTCCCCACAAACTATTGGCACTTCCTGTATTTATGCACCTAAGCATATACACCTTGAAAAAGTGTTAGTCAATAATATCTAACCTACAAGATCTTGTGAACTATGATTGGGGATAAAAAAATTTCCTCCACATGCTAAATCATGAAAATATTTGAACAACTTTTCTTGTTGTGCCTTATCTACACATCTTAGAAAGATTCAATCAATGTTCCATTTATACGAACCATTGTCCCAAAGGATAAATTTTTTATCCTTGAGCTTGATTGTCCTCTTCTCTTTGCTAGACAAATATTTTAGACATTCTCCATATGTGAAAAAATGAGCAATGTCAGAATACCATTCATTCATTGTGCTCATGAGTAAGACTATGAGAAGATCTTCTATGTCTTCTTCATTATTGGGTGCTTCTTTTGAATTGGCCTATACCATGAATTGACACAAACCTTTTCCACATAAAAGTTTCATAAGCTTGATCTCCATATCATATTCTTAGATTTTAGTGATCCAATTACCTCTTTTACCTCCAAATTCTTGTTGAGTCAAAATATACTTAATAATAGAATCTGGTACTAATGCAATGGTGTGAGAATTGAGGATGTAGTACCTAAAATGATTGACTACTTTCACCACCACATATGCATGTTTTTACATGTATGAATATTTGATATCATGAGCCTTCAAAGGGTAGCTCATGAATGCTATAGGAGATTCAATCCCTTCTTCATTTGGTTGTGTCAAGATTGTGGATAAGATATGCTCAAAAGCATAACTATACATAATGAAGTTTTTGGTAAAATTAGGGCAAACTAGGATTGGAACAAGTGTAATGGCTTCCTTAATTTCATGAAAATAATTTCTTCCATCCACATTCCAATGAAAATTTGATTTTTATTTCATCATATCAACAATGTGGCATGTCTTCTTAGCAAAATCGAGAACAAATCTCTACAAGAAATTCACTTTCCCAAAGAAGGAATGCACTCCTTTCTTACTTGATGGAAAAGTAAGATTTTGAATTGACTTGACCCATTTAAGATCAATCTTGATCCCTTCCTTGGATACAATGTGTCCAAGGAGCTTACCTTTTATAACCCCAAAAATGGATTTCTTCGGATTAAGGGATATCCCATGCTCATGTCATCTCTCAAGCACTTGCTACAAATGGTCACAATGATCTTGACACTTTTTTAAGAAAAAGGTTAAGTCATCTAGATAAACCAAAATAAACTTACCACTTATATCTTGACAATCCAAGTCCATAGCCTTCTATAAGGTAGCACTAAAATTAATTAATCCAAAAGGCATTATGTGATATGCAAAAGTACCCCACGGAGTAGTGAAGGTTGTATTATGTTGATCTTCATCATGAACCTCCACTTGACTATATCTTGAGAAACCATTTAGCATAGACAACATCTCTGAACTAGTGATAGTTTACAATACTTGGTCTATTACTGACAGTGGGTGATTATCCTTAAGTGATAATTAATTCAAATTTTAGAAGTCAACACAAATGCAGATCTCTCCATTCTTTTTACTCATAGGAAAAATATTTTCTATCCATGTGGAGTGATGTATAGGAAAGATAATGTGAGCATTCAACATATTTTAAATTTCAACAATGATGGTACCTAATATTTTGGGATTATACTACCATTTTTTTTGCTTGTGAGGCTAAGATCCTGGCTTGAGAGGAATATCATGTTGCACTTCCTTAGGTCAAATAGATTTTAGATCAGCATATGAATATGCTAATACATAAATATACTAACATAGAAGAGTCACCAAGTTTTTTCTTTCCTCTAATGAGAAACATTTCCCAATATTTATCATTTTGGGGTCACTCTCTATTCCTATATTAACTTACTCAATTTCTACAAATGAATCAGATTCTAATTGTCAACATTTGATGAATCAATCATGTTTATTAAAAAGTCTTTCAAAATATACCAACCCTTTGGGAATCTTATTCCCTTTTAGTTGTAATATTTATTCACTAGTTTCCTCATTAACTCTAAAAATTGATTCTTGAGGAGTGGAATCACTTCTTTCAAAATACAACTCACTAAAATTTTATACCTTCTCCAAGAATGAGATGACTTGCTCATCATTATTAAAGACATGCTAATGATTAACATTATTAGGAACACTAGATCAAAAAAAAACTCAATGGTATACTTATTTCCTTGAAAATCTTTGTGAAGAATGAAGAGAGTGGTTGAAACAGCCAATGAATCAACTTTATCAATTGTATTCTCTTAGAACTATTCATATATTGAACACATCAAAAATTTCTATGCAATCCCAAACATGATTGTGATAATTTCTTAGTATTTCATTCTTTGTTTGATATAGATTCCTAACTTGGAAAATGATTAAATCAAAATCACCTTATGCATGAAGATTTTTTATTCTTTTCTTTCATGTGGTTTCCATTCCAAAAAACAAGGCCTCATACTCAGTAGTATTTTTAGTATTATCAAACTATAACTTAAAAGAGAAAGGGAAAATTTTT
This sequence comes from Torreya grandis, assembly GCA_037957365.1. Lineage (NCBI taxonomy): Eukaryota > Viridiplantae > Streptophyta > Pinopsida > Cupressales > Taxaceae > Torreya > Torreya grandis. The sequence goes on from JARHVA010009518.1 coordinate 67,969, forward strand.
CATTTTGGGCATATGAGAACTATCCCAACTCTAGATCTAGTTGAATAGTAACTACTGTTAAATTCCAAAGTCCAAACATCATTTGAACTCTCAACCTTAATAGTGTCAAAATCAAAAATCTCTTCATTTGAAGAGGGAAACTCTTTTATTTTCTAATCTTTTTATAAAATGTCATTTGAAGATATTGGATCTTCATCTGTAGTAAAGAAATATGTACCCATTCCAAAAGTTTCAAAAAGAATCTAGGCTTTTGGGTCTTTAGTCTTTGTCATAGTATACTTTGCTTGCTCCTCTGGGTGAAGTTTCTACATAACACCCTTAACAAGTATCCTAGCTTCAGACCAATCCATATTTAATTTTCCTCTAACATCTTTTCAAAAGTTACATCCCATCTAAACTCCATATGAGGCTAGGACATTAGCCACTAGAATTTTAATTTTGATCTTTTTCTCTGGAAATATAGAAAATGCAAATTGTGCATCCTTAATTTGGCCTATGAGAGGTACTTGTTTGGTTTCCATTGAGAATCAATGGCCAAAATTATTTTCCAAAGTTAACCCCAAGGTAGTATCCACCTTGGTAGGCATCACATTATTGAAATCACCTAAATTAATAACACAATTATTGAGCTTATAACCATTGACAAACAAGGAAATATAGAAAGGTTCTATTTTTATAGAATTAGATGCAGGAGTTACAACCAAGTTATTTTTATTTAGTTTTGGGTTAGGGTTAATTGGTACACTCTTAGCTGAATTCTGATTAGAATTGATCCATTTTCTTTCTACAAATTTTCTAATCTTTTAAATTGATCAAGATTTGATTAGAGGTATCCTGCCTCTAACATTTGGATTTTAGTCTTCTTGGCATGATCAATGATATCAAAAGCTAGATATGGGACAGTTGAGGAAGATAATACATTTTAAGTTTTAGGTTTCAAGTTTTGGGCACTAGGTCTAGACATTAAAGGAGAAGAGGTACAATTATAAGGAGTACTTACTTGTTTATCCACCACCCTATCCTTTGGTTGAATTGGCAAAGGATTTCTTCTTTTGGAAATTGTAACCTCCTTTCATGGTTCATTTTTGGATTTTGTTTTATCAAAATTTTATTGTTTATTCAACTAACTTTGAGAATGGGTAAAGATAACATAAGACTCACCATGTGTCTTCCTCATGTTCAAATTCTTCTTCCTCTTCTTCAAAGTTTAGAAACCTGATATCAGAGTCCCCAGCTTCTCCCTCTTCATCTCCTATAAAGGGATTATTATCATATTTAGGAACATATTATAGCTCTAAAACATCATCATGCTCAGGTTTTGACTAATTAATTACTGTATTATCTAGTGGTGCCTCCAGTGTAAGCCTTGATTATGCTGGAGGAAGCTTATTTTGATTCTAATTTCTAACAATGTTATTGGAATAATTTGAATCATTTGGATATGTTCTTCTTGGAACATCCTTGTATGAATTAAAAGACATGCCTTGAGATATTTGCTTCTTAATCACAAATAACTCATTTACTAGCTTTTGAACCATGGGATCTATAGTGCTAGGAGAACATGACTTTGTAGAAGGCTGCCCTCTAGACTTAATAGAATTATTTCTCATCTTCCTTGCTAAAATAAAATCATATTACATTTCAATGGCCAAAATTTAAGTGACATCAAGATTAGCTGGGGCTACTCTTCACAAAATAAAACTCACTTTAGGAAATTGAGAATTGATGAAGAATCACTTCAGATTCTCAAGTGTAGGTTGAGCAACTAATGGAATCATATCCTCAACTTGTTAAACTTTGCCATAAAATCATGCATAGGCTCATGTTATTCCTTATTCATTTATGTAATCTAAGCCAAAAAGGCATGAACATCTTCTGTAGGCTTGAAACTTGCCTCAAACTTAGTCTTGAGCATAACACAATTAGTGATAGTACCAATTGCAAGATGATATAACCAATCAACAACAACACCTTGGAGTGTTTCTACAAATAACCTTAAAAAAACATATTTATGTTCCACTCCAAGAACTCCACATGAAATGTAGAATGCAACAATATGTTCATCCATATGTTTCTTGCCATCACCATAAAACTTAGGAATTTTTTCTTGTGAGCCACGAGGTAGTTCATGAGATGGTGGTGCCAAATTCAATGGACCAAAAGTAGTTCCCTATGGACCTTGGGCTACCATTATTTGTGGATTATATGGAGGTTTGACAAACCTTTGTAAAGTAAAAATATGAAAAAATCTAAAAACATTAGAATCTTCTCCTGGTATAGGAGATTTTGTATTTATAGGTGGAAAACTTCTTGTACACTGAAGAGGTGACCTTTAATGTGCTAGCAAAAGATTGAAGTTGTGTTCTTGTAACAACTCAAATGTTGGATCAATGAGTCCCACTGCCCTTCTACCATGAGTGTAACTTTGTTTAGCTAGAATGTGAAAGTACTCAGAAAGAAAAGAGATTAACTATAAAAAAAATAGTAGAAAATAATAAGGTGCTAGTCTATTTCAATCGAATGAGTATAGAGCTCAGTTGCTTATTCGATTCCCCAGGTGAGTCACCAAAAAATATTGGGTGAATATTTTATTACCAACACAATGGTAGAAAAATGGTTATTTCAAGCATAGTGTGATGAGATAAAATCTCTCCTCAAGATAAGGGAGGCTCCCTTTTATTGTTAACTAACACAAAACTTAATTATTTGTACTTATTTAAAATAATTTTATCATAGTGGGTGTTGTCATATCATCCAATTATATTTTTTAAAAATTGATGTTCAATCAAAAAATTCCTTCCATTATTTGTGATATACTTTTAAAATCTAAGATCACTTGATGAACCAAATATAACTGATATTCAGATTTGTTAGCTAAAAGATTAACAAGATTATAACTAAAAGAGAAAACTTAAAAGATAGAATAAAGTGCAACCCAAATTCTTCACCTTATTTCTAAGAAATATTAAAATTATAAAATAAGAATAACTAGCAACTAAAATTATCCTCAGTAATTCACTTTCAATGTGATCATAAACCTAGTAACTAAAAAGTAGCTCGAAGACTCCAAAATCAACTTCTTGGCACCTTCTATCTTATATAAATTTCATACCAAAATTCAATTAGCTCATGATAAATTTTAATGGAAAAGACAAAATAACATCTCCAACACACCAAAATTTTATCTCAACACAAAGATTGAAAGGTCACTTGATTTTGTTATATTGAATAGAATTCAAGATTTACAGTATGAACACAAAGTTTCAAAATTGTTTCTCAATTTAGCTGCATTTCACCTCTATAGAAATTAGTGATGCTTTATACAAAGATCATCCTCCTATTTATCGAGAGAAGCTATGAACAAAAATAGGAAAAACATAAATACATTGACTTATTTATTGACAAATTCCTATTTGACTTAGAACTGTGTACTTTTCCTACATGTAATTTACGTTAAACAAAACTATATATGGAAAATTACAAAAGTATACTAAGTGTCCCTAGACACAGGAATTTATTTATTTTTATTCTTCTCTAAAAATTCCTCATATCTCTTCAAGATATCTTAGACTTCATCATTATCTAGGCTGGATGTACTCATGGAGATGACAAGTACCTTTGTGATAGAATCTTCTAAGTTAACTAGAAAATCCTTACTCTTTTCCATGATTCTTTGTATTTTATCCAAGATGACTTGAAATTCAATTAATTTGTTGATGGAGTCTACTGTGAAAATACCTATTTCAGTCTTTGTTTGGAGCAAAGATGTAAATTATTGAATAATAGTCTCCATAGAAAGAATTTCTTGAGAAATATTTTTAACTTGATAGAGGAGTTTTCCACTTTTCTCTGCAAGATATAACATCGTATTATCACACATATCTTTAGCTTCTTCAAGATATTTCACTAGATCATCGAGAACTTATCTTTTATTCTTCATAGCTTCCTTGTATTTAATGAACATTTTCCTATTTGGAATGACCTTCTACTCAACCAAAAGCTCTAGTTTAAATTTGTCAAATTGAGTCCATGTATCAATATCCTTTGTAAACTCTAAATGTTGATTGAGTGATTTAATTATTGATGAATTTATATTTTCATTTCACTCAAGTTATTCAAGAATCCAAGGTAGAACACACCATTTGAGTACTTGGTGTTGTTAATATCTCAATCCATGCATTGACTGCATGACCCTGAGATCTAATTTTTTTTGCAAGTTGAATAGATCTTTTAGTATTTTCATGCAAAACAAGATCAATAGACCTAAAAGGTTGGGTGATTTTTAGTAAATTAGAAGTAAGCTATTCCACTTTCACTTTAAGTTGATCTTTGAACTTCTTGTCCTTGTCATATCTCTCAATCAAGGAAGCCATTATTGCTTGTAAATCTTCCTTTGCCCCTTCATGAGTTTGTTTCCCAAGATCTATTCATCCCACTACATGTTTAGATGCTTGAATAGCCTCAATATTTCTATCTTTAAGAGGCACTACAACTTTAGCATACTGATGCCTAGATTTAAAAATTACCCTTGAAGTAGTTTTGGCCATTTTTGCTATTTTAGGCTTTATTGGCACAACCTAACGAAAATAAAAATCTTTTAGATCCGCTACTCACTTCTTCTTCTTAAGTGTTTGTGATGCTAGCCAAGGAGGAAGATGAGATAGATCTAATTGGATAGAGGATGTTAAAACTTGGGAAACTTGGGGAGGGATAATGGATTGTGAAGTAAGTGGAATGGAAGGTATCTGGTAATGGGGTTGACACCAATGGGATTTTAGTAATAACAAGTGGAGTTTGGGTTGGAGTAAACACCACTTTAGTTCCTATAGACATTTTGGACACTAGAGTGGTAGGAACCTGATTTATTATCTTTAAGGAAGGTATAGACATAAATTTTTCTAAATCTTGTTGGGTGAAATATAAATTAGTTAGGGATCTTAATGACTTTGAATGACTGGGTAGATTTGATAATGAAATTAAAACTTGGTCTAGAGTACCTTGCAAAGGAACACGAAAAAATGTGGCACTAGGAGGTGAAGATGGAGGTGAAAGAATAACTTGAGAAGGAATAAGATCAATTTATATACTGGTACTCATAGTAGGAACTATTGAAAATATTACTTGTGAAACTTTGGCTTTAGAAGTTTTAGCCAAATGAACCTCTGATTGAGTAGTCTCTACTTGTATAGGATTTTCAAGCACCAGCTAAGACACTTGTGATATTGTTGATTAAGGTAGTGCCTCACTCGTGATTGAGACTTATTTTTTCTCCACTTGAGCACTTTCCTCGAGACCTAATTCTTTGCCTTTCTTCTTTCCTTTACTAACAAATAGAAATTTTGGCTTTTGTCTAGAAGTAGAGGGATCCTCTTTATTTTAAGTTCTCAGATCCTCTCATTTTTTAGCAGTTTCTTCATCATACTCCTCCTCAGAACCAGTCTTAAAATGTCTCAACCTAATTCCTTTAGACTCCAACCAAGCATTAGTTCCTACAAGAATAGGTTGAAATCTATCTCTAATGGAAATGGATTCTTTAACTGACCATTGGATAAAAGGGAGAGGAGTTGAAGCCAATTGATTTTTCTCATATGACAGATCCAATACATTACCATCATCTATGAAATCCCCAAGAATATTTTCCAACTCCAAATATACAATCTAATAAGTAGTAAGGTGATTATAATCAAGTCTCCCTATAGCTTCATCAGTTCTACATTCTACCCAAATATCTTCAATTCTATGTACATGAGTGATATTACGCTTGAGCCTCTCCTTCATCATTCTATAATCAAAGTTTTCTCTACTTTTGAATTTTTTAAGTGTAATCCACTACATCTTAGTTTCCATAGTCTTAGCCTTTGGAGTAGTGGAAATCATGTACCGACCAATACTAATTGGTAATTTGAAACCTCTCTTATGAGCATCTAATTATTTTTATACATGTTCATCACTTGTTGACACATCTTCATTAGTATTAGTTTATCACTTGGGTATCTAGGTAGCATATAAGGTTATTCATCAAATCTTCCTACCTTGACATATATAAAAGTTTGGAATGACAAGAAAATACATCCAACCCTAATAATCTATGCCCATGCTTGGTCTGAAACTCTCTTCTTTTCAAGTTATTTGTAAAGAGTGTAGATGAATGTATAGAAGAAAGCATAATTAACTCTCTTGTAATGATTGAAACTTTATTTTAGAGTTAGTTATGGATAGTGCTCATATACAAGAACATTTTTCCTTTTACTGATAGAATTTAGACCTAAGAAAGACTTCATACTGGTTGTAACATATACTAGATATGAATTCATATAAAGCTTGAGTTAAGAAGATACCTTAGAGAGTTGATGATAAATTACATCACTAATTTATTTACCCCAAAATATTCTTTGCTTATTTCTTTTAATAACCAAAATGTAGTGATACATCCATTCTTGAAAACTATTTGAAACAGACAACCCTTTCACTTTACTAAGGAGAGTAATCAAATCCCCTATCTCTTTCATAAATTCACTATGATAAAAATACTTAGGCCATATAGAAATGGTGGTTCAAGGAGTATTGAGCTATTTGGTATTGATATGTTTTTTACACTTATCAAGATCTCTGTCATAATATTCTTGAGCTAACTCCATAGTTAAATCAAAATATTCCTCAATCTTGAAAAGATGAAAATCTTATCAACATATTCCTCATCAAGGCAAATGATCACCTTACCCTCTAAATCCTTGATCAATTTGATTTCCTTATCAAGGTGTGTTACCATGGTCAAGATGAACTCATAATCATGTGCTAATACTAGAAATGTAGCAGCTAAATGAATTTCACTGTTAAGTACTAGCTGCATATGAGGTGCAATGGGTTTTCTTCCGAATCTCTATAAAAACTCAACCATGTACACATGAACAATTTTTGTATCTCCTATTTGATCCAAATTTGAGTCAACAACATATAATAGGAAGACACCCTGATACTTATACTTCATTGTCTTCTTGTTTGGAGAGATGTCTGTCATTGATCAGAGAGTTGTAGGTAGAAAAATTTGGTTATCTAGAGTTAGCATTTTTCATCATTTTTGGGAAAATCGTAGTTTGGAGAAAATTCTTTGAAATTCATGATGAATTGAGCACTTGATGTAATTCAGAGAATTTTCTTTGAACTACACAGGAAAACGCTTACTGTAGTTCAAAGAAAATTCTCCAAACTACATGAGAAAGACTGGGTTACATGCACTTTTGAGAATTTTCTCTGAATTAAACCTAGGTACAAGTACTTTGGAGAAAAACATCAGAGAGTTGTAGGTAGAAAAATTTGGTTATCTAGAGTTAGCATTTTTCATCATTTTTGGGAAAATCATAGTTTGGAGAAAATTCTTTGAAATTCATGATGAATTGAGCACTTGATGTAATTCAGAGAATTTTATTTGAACTACACAGGAAAACGCTCACTGTAGTTCAAAGAAAATTCTCCAAACTACATAAGAAAGACTGGGTTACATGCACTTTTGAGAATTTTCTCTGAATTACACCTAGGTACAAGTACTTTGGAGAAAAAAATTTTAAGTTCACTTAGGAAATTATCAATATTAACTTCAAATAATTTTTTCTGAAGTGCATCGAGTGACGTGCACTTCAAAGAAAATTCTCTGAAGTACATAGAAAAATAGTGCATTGTGCACTTTAGAGAAAATTCTCCAAAATGCACCTTCGAGTGAATAGAGATGTGAAACTCAAAAAATATTCTCTGAGGAGCATGAAGTTGAGGTGATTTTATTTTAGGGTGTACATCAGATAAAAATATTTAACTTTCCCCCTAAGGTTAGTTTATCTCATAAAAACAAGATAGATCCAAAACAAAAACCTTAAAGAAACAAAAGAAAAGGATAATGGAAACTAAAACTAAAACAAGAATCACAAAATGAAAAAGTAAATAACTAATAAAAAATCCAATGAGGAAGAATCCATAGATGAGCTGGATCGATTAATGAAAATGATGAAGAGAACAAGTGGAATAAAAAATGGTGAGGAGGGATGCACGTGAGCTCAAAAATAAGGAGGAGAAAGAAAAGACAATGGCAAAAATAAAAATTGTAAGGGTTAAATATTTATAAAAGGAAGTAATAAATGCATATTAATTACTATAGGTGATGGGTCCCACATGTAAGAGTGAATAAAAATACTAAATTTTCACGTGCAAAGTTAGAGAAAATAGTGCTCCTACACATGCAAAGTCAAAAAAATTCTCCACCATTACATATGCAAAACTGGACAAAATCTCCAACTTTGCATAAAACACATGAAAAGTCAAAAATTTCTCTAACACAACATAAAAAGAAACAAAGTGTAGTTCAAATAAAATTATTTTAACTGTACAGGATGCAAAATTCCCTCAAAAGATCAACTTTCTTGGGTAAAACAAATGCAAAGAGGTAGTATATATTTACCTCATTTTGCATGCTTAGAGATAATGGGTTCAAAAAGTTTTGTAGGGGTTATCCCATGAATTGAGCCTACTAAATTCAAAGATAACAAGTCAAGTGTCAGATCTTTAGATAGTCACCTATGATTACAACCTTTGTCTTAGGCAAGGATGTATGTTAAGTGTAAGCATGATTGTGCCTTAATAGGTTAAAATTTCATTCTACATGTACACTTCTTCCTAAAACCAAGTTTGGGTTAAGACAATGTTTAAGTTCTCGTGGGATAGTTAACCTATCTATCAATTCTTACTAGTTTTTTAAAACTATAACATTAAGATCATATCTTAAATCCAAGGTCAACATATGCATAAGGTTCATACTTGCATTCCTAAACTTTTGGAGTTTAAATAAAACTAAGGAACTTTGAGTTGAGGGATGTACAAAAGGACTTATTGGAAGCAAGGAACAAAACAACAAAATATAATAAAATAGGAAGTAAAAGGGAAGCAAAAAAATAAATACAAAGTTATGTAAAAATAAGGGACATGAAGGAAAGAATTGAAGGAAACTAACTAGCCTACCTATATTAACTCTAACCAACTTACATATTTACTCCATGAAGACCCTAGGAGGAGCAACAGAGAAGTAATGCTTGAGATACTACCCATTGGTGGCAAGTGTGAATTATGCTCTTTGTAATTCTTTTAGTTTGAAGGTGTTATCTCCAAGTGTATCTACAATCTGATAGGGGGCAATCCATACAGGTGTGAAATTGCCATGTTTACCCTTGGGCTCAGATGCTTTGTCCCAAAGAAGAATCAAGTCTCCTTTTCTGAACACCTTGATCTTTGATTGCTTATCAAAACATATCTTTACTATAGTTTGGAGCCTATAAAAGTTATCAAAATCTTGTTCTTTTTCATCTTCCATCTGAATAATGTCCAATAGTCTTGATCTTGAGAATTCTTGGTCTTCTTCCATATAATCTATCATAAACTTGTAATTTGGTAGCTTGAGTGTGATGGGGAATATGAGCTCTTAGCCATATACCATTAAGAAGGGAGATTCTTTAAGATCCTTCTTGACTCTTGTTATATATACATAAAGGGCATACTTGAGAAGTTTATGCCATGTTTTTGTTTTATCTACAACAAACTTCTTGATGGCTTTCCTCAAGTTTTTATTCGTTGACTTAGATATTCCATTACCTTGAGGATAATGGTTAGATGAAAACTTGAGAATAATGTTGTTATCATATGACCATTATATCATATCTATAAATATGAATGTTAACCCATTGTCACATACCAAAGAGACTGAAGTCCTAAATCTAGTGCATGTGTTTTCTTCTAAAAACTTGATCACTTCTTCTATTCTGCATTGTTTGGTGGTTACTACTTTAGTCCACCTAGTACAATAGTGGATAGATATTAGAACATACTTGTGACCTTTTGATGAGTTGGGGTTGATTACCCATAAAACTTCCAATACCCACTAGGTAAAGGGTTTATTAATCATGATAGGTTGTAAGTGAATTGCTACCTTTGACTCCTTCATGTTAAATATCTAAAATGAATGGTATTCTCTCACATGCTTATGAGCATCTTTGAAGATGGTGGGCCAATAATAGCCAACCCTAAGGATATTTTTAGCTATTGTTCTTCTTGATTGATGCCTAATTCCTAACTTATCATGGAAAGTGATCATTACCTTAGTAGCTTCTTCTTTGGAAATACATCTTAGGTACACACCTTTAAAGTTTTTTTGATACAGGACTCCATTTTTGATTAGGTAGTGAGCTGCACTAAGCCTTAGAGCTCTTCTCTTTTCCCTGGTTAACCTTATAAGACAAGTTCCATTGATTAGTAAATAATTATGGGATCATACTAGTCATTAGGTTGAAAATTATGTTGATCAACCTATATAATACTTAGCTTGGGGCTGGTATTGGCAATTATTTGAATCAGACCTTGACATCTTACCAATTTTGTAGTTTTCATCTCTATGTCATATTCTTGGAAGACAAATGTCCACTTATCTTTCCATTCTCCAAGATCATTCTAACTTAGCATCAATTTAGTGGTTGGATTTGGAATAATGGCTTGCACTTTGTTCTTAAGAATGTAGTGCCTAATTTTTTTGATGGACTTGACTAATGAAAAAGCTTGTTTATCAATCAAAGGATAATTTGAATCAACATTTTTCAAATTAGTTCTCATAAAAGCAATTGGATGGTCACATCCTTCTATTTTTTGAGTTAAAATAGTATAAATAGTGTGTTCCTAGGCAGAAGAGAAGAGATAAAAATCCTTTGAAAAGACTGAACTTATCAACATTGAAACTTAACTGATTTCTCTTTTTATGTCCTCAAAGGCCTTCTTAGATTACTCATTCTATGATACTTTAACATCCTTATTCAACATATCATTCAATGATTTGATAATTCTTACAAATCCAAAAATGAATTTTCTCAGCAATTTTATTCTACCAAAAAATGATTTCAATTCTTTTCTACTATTGGGAGGTTCTATCTTTGATATAGCTTCCAATCTTTTAGGATCAATGGAGATTCCATATTTGGTAATAACATGGCCTAATAATTTACCCTTAGTGACACAAAAAATTCTTTTCTTAAGGTTGAGGGAAATTCCATACCTTCTACACCTTTCAAATACCTATTGTAAATGCATGAAATGGTCCTTCCTGTTCTTAGAGAAAATAGTTAGATCATCCATGTAAATTATAATGCACTTACCAATCAAGCCTTGGAAGGCATGATACATGAACCTTTGAAAATTTTATCCTATGTTTATTAGTCCAAAAGGCATTATTTTTTAAGTAAAGGTGCCCCACTTAGTTGTGAATATTGTCTTCATTTTGTCTTCCTTGTCTACCAACACCTGATTATACCCTAAAAATCCATCAAGAAAAGACAACATGGATGAACTAGATATACCTTGTATTACTTAGTCAAGAGAGGGAAGAGGATAAGTATCTTTTTGAGATGCTCTATTTAGATTTATAAAATCAATACACTATCTAATTTCACCATTCTTCTTCCTAACTAGTACCAAATTGGCAACCCAAGTAGAATGCCTAATGGGAAATATAATTCTAGCATCTAACAACCTCTTAACTTCCTTAAAAATCATGGGTTCTAAGATATGATTTATAGGTCTCTACTTCTACCTAAAAGGCTTGCAATTATTATTGAGAGGTATGGTATGGGTGATGAATCTTGGATCAAAAATATTCAAGTCATCATATGTCCAAGCTATCACATATTTATATTTTGTTAACAGTTCTTTAACTCTCTTGTTTTCAAAACTAGTGTAGGCTTTTCCAGTGTTTACCAGTTAGGGTTGATCTTGATGTCCAAGATAAACTAAATTTTAATATTTTTCACTCACTTTTGGAATATTAGAGGCTTAAATTAGCTTATATTGATCAAACAACCTTTCTAAGGAAACCATCCCTTTGGGGATCTTATTGTCATTTAGATGAATGGATTTGCCATCAAACTTGTGCTCAATGGTGGTTTCATCAGTTTTGTTTATGATCTAGGATTAAAATGATTCTGTGTTGGTCATAAATTCCAAGATATATTGGTCATCACTAAGACCTATAAATGGTTTACATTTTATGGGATAAAAGGTCAAGGTATCAACTCAATGCTAAATTTTGGTGAATCTTGGTCAGACATGAGATTAGATATAGTAGAAGCTAGCTCATCAGTAACTTTTTTTCCCTCCCTAGTGATAAAAACAATATTGAAGGCATAAAAATATTCAACTAGATCATAGACTCTAAATTTGTACCTCTTGAGGTATGATAGTTTACACTAGTACTTGATTCTCACCTAATTGACTACCAATTCTCAATCGACATAAACTAGTAATTCCTTGACTTTGCTTTTTATGATAAATTATAAACCTAGTATGAGAGACTCATATTTTATAAATTTATTTGTGCATGGAAAATAGAGTCTATAAGAGGCACAATATTTCTTACTAACAGGGTTAGCTAGAACAATACCTACCCTAGACCTAGATTTACATCTAGTACCATCAAAGTAAAACTTACATAACCTAGACACAACATGAGAAGCTATTTTCTAAGGTGAAAAATCCTAAATCAAATCATTTATGTTGGCCCTTTCATTCATTTCATTATATCTAGTGATCATGTGTTTCATTATTGGCTCCCTTTCAACTCTAATCTAGTTGGAAACCCCCTTCCTAGGTAGCCATATATGTGAATAGTCTATGGACATATATCTATTTAAGCCTTTGTCCTTCTCTACTTAAAATTAGTCCATATGAATTAGGGATATATACCACTTGGATATCTATAATTTATTGGAATCTTGGCTTAGAATCTAGTTGCATTTGGACATTTAACAATTGTCCAACCACCTTGACCCTAGACTTATCTAATTGGGTGACGATCCTATCAAACTTAATGGGAGTTAAACCAAGTTACTTACAAACACCTATAGGCATAATATTTGTAGAGGCATTAAAATACAACAAATAAGTATGGAAGTTCTCACCAAACATTCTGATTATAAGCAAGAAGGGTAGGGACTTTGTCTTAACTTTGTTCTAGTGCCAATGGAGATCATCCTATTGATGCCTCTAGATGTATCATAGGTGCTCTTCATGTCTAAAGTACACTTTTAATTTTAGAATTCAGGGAATTCAAACCATGAGTAGCAGATTAGGGTAATATGATTACCTATGGTGAAATAGTGGTAAAACAATAAACTATTCCACAATATTTATATTAACTGGTGGTTAGGAGCCATCATGGCTAATCCAAGTGAAATGTAAGATATCTATGCTATTATTAGTCTTGGACATCTTGTTAGATCTCTCGAATAAGTATTTCAATAATAGATCTCTTTACTCAGTTATCTATGTCAGTTCATGCAAAGTAATATTAGCTTTAATTATCTTCATGTCTTCTAAAATATTATAACCACTCCTATTGGAAGATTTGGAAGTATTAGTAATAGGTCTAGAAGTACTTCCCTTTGAAGGCTCTGGATTATTTTCTAAAGAGGTATTGGGAGGAATACCAAAATTATTTTAAGGATTTTAAGTAGTAAAGGGATACTTCTATTCCCTGTTCCTTAAAGGATGTGTCTTCTTTAGGAGCTATTTGAAGGCATGAAATTATTTAAGAATATCATCAAGTTCATTATATTTCTGGAAGGAGACATCAAATGTTTCCACCATGAAGGTTTGGTCAATAGGCTTTGATCCTAAAGTACCTGCACCATTATCTTTGTTAGGTATGCCCTCAAAAGTGTCCAAATCTTCTTGAAATGCTTCAAAAGGTTTACAGAATTTAATACAATCAATCTCACCTAGAATTACAATGGACTCTGTAATAATTAGGCAAATCAATATCAATATGATTAATATGTATAATCTTCTTTTTTGAACACGATTCACTATTATTATTGTTATGAAAACTATCATTATTAAACATGTTATTGGGCCTATTAAACCTTTGGAATGAGAATTTTCTACCAGAACTCTCTCTAGTATTACCAATTTATTTTTGTAGCTGAAGGAAGTTAGTGGTCAATTTTTGGACCATTTTTAGAATGGACTCATTCTAATTTTTAGAGGTTTTTTAATTATGAACCTGGTTGTTATTAGTACCAATGGTTGGTACTAATTCCCTTTGATCATTTGGACTAAATCCAGTTGCATTCAGGTGATTCAATAAACCTAAATTTTGGTTAAGAGTAGCATGTGTTAGAGGTAATTAGTTTAGATTTGGGAGTTGGTTGAGAGCATGCACATTTTAGTTGTTATTAGGAAAGACATTCAAGGTAGGCATATACAGATTGACATTTGGAATATATTAGGCCATCTAACCTTGAGGTTTCATTTAGTCATTAATGATCACAACATCAACATAGGCTAAACCCAATGTGTTCATAGGAGCTACAACCCTCTTTATGAATATTGAAGTCATGGGATCAAGAACATCTTTATATATTTCCAAGGATAATGCCTGATTAGGTTTATAAGGTTCATTGGTCCTAATGTACATATTATGAAACCTATCATTAAAAGATATTATATCCTCATTAACATCCCTTTTGAGTGTGGTAAATTATTGGTACAAGACATAAGGGCTAATGATTTTTCCAAACCGGTCAATGAAAATGTTATTAAATTCATCTTAGGTGGTAATGTAATTATCAGGTAGGTTTAGGAACCATTTATATTAAAAATCCTTAAATGTGAAAAGAAATAACCTACATGCTACATCTTCATGAGTGATATTTAATAATCTTAATGTAGCTTTAAAGGATTTAACATGTTCTTCTGATGTCACAATACCACTAAGACTACAAGTTGGTAAATATTTTTCTAGATTATGAGAAAGGTCATGAAATACACCTTGAACATTAATAGGAGATATTATTAACCAAGTCATAACTTAATGAAGGTCGAATGTAAGGGTACCTTGGAGTGGTAAAGTCAAAAAAGACTTTGAACATCTATGTCTACCTTTTTCTCACCTAGCTTTCCTATGGATGTCTAGTTCCAATAAAGGTTCTCTTGTTTTTGAATGTGATCTTGTCCATATTCTTGGTAATTACATCTTGAGGAATTTAGATAATATTTGAAATAGAAGTGTCAAATCAACCTTTATGAGGAACATGGATCATACTTGCACCTTAAGTAAATTTTGCAAAGATTTATGTAAATAATAATGAAGGATGTCAACCTTTAACTAAATTAGTGTTGTCACTTAGATTTTCACCCTTTGAGGAGATGTCTCAGCTTTCCTTGTCTAAGTGGAAAAATTGAAACACCTATAGGCTTTGGGTGAGCCTTAGAATGAGGTGAATCTTTAGATAGTGATAGCTCTCTTGATATATCACTTTGGATCACTACTACACCTAAACTTTGTGATGGAAAAGGGAGAGACAAAACTGAAAGCAATCTATTTTAAGAGAGGTGATACACAAAATAAGTTGATGGATTCCAACAATATACATGTTATACATGAAACCAAGAGACTAATCAAACATACACTGCTATAATATGCATTTTCTCACATTAATATTAAATTATGAGGTTATGGATGAATGCTTAAGCTAGGAGGACTAGACAATAGGCCTTGAATGGCACTAGTGAATAGACTAAATCACTCAACCTTGACACTTCCTATAACACTTAACATGCCCTAAAAGAAGAAGCTTTTTGATTTATTATTTTTGGGAAATTAGATGTTTAATTCCTAAATAACAACTAGGTTTGGGTAGGTAAAATCAATAAATAAGATGCAATAATTAAACCATTGATTTATTTAAACAAGTTATGTTTTTCACTTTTCTAAAAATAGTAATGAGTGAGAGAAAATATGACTTAGCTTATTCTAGACTATTATGGTTGAGACAGAGTTTGATACTAGAGGAATAAGACTGAAACACTATCAAAAATTGAGATTTGGAATTTGCTTTGTGATTGGATAGGACCACTAAAAATATGACACATTACTATTCGATGCTATAGTCTTGGTCTTGTCACTATTATTCAAACTACTCACAAAGATGATTTTTATAGGTTTTGTTCATATAATCTATGTGAGCCTGTGTGCCAAATTTTAGTTCCTCATTATCAATAAAATTCCCTATAGAGTTGATTCTTTTTATTCTTGTGTCTTCTATGTAATTAAATTGAACTTTAGCAAATATGGAAAAGGGGTTAGTGTGTAAAGGATACATTGGACATAATTCACACCCCATGTATGGGCATGTTACTTACATACCCATACTTCGAGGAGGGATAAATCTATATATAGTTATCCCATTAAATTGTTTGGTGCAACAGTGTGATGAAAATTCAAATAAATACAAAACTAGTTGTACTCAAAATGACCAGGTACTAGTATAAAGGTTCAAATAAGATTAAAATATAGTTGGATGGTTATATGCAGAGGTTAGGGAAAAGTGCTTGAGTAGTCTTGCTTGTATTCTTGCTTCTCTCTTGTAAATGAGTGCCAACCTTCTAAATTGACTTTAAATGGTATTTTATAGGTTATTTAATGATCACGGGTTAAATGAATTCATGTTAGGCTGACATGGATTAGGATAAGGATCCAAGATAATATGACTATTTGAACCAAATTTGCACTTGGACAATAGTACTAGAAATAGGACACCCTGAGTTTTAGTTCTATAGTCCAAGTTTGGGTGCTATTGTCCTAAGGGTAGGATACTTAGGGGGATAAATTTTTCATGGAAGGATTATCCTGGGTCATCAAGTGTTCAATTTTAAAGGTTGTAGATGATTGGGAAACTATAAAAACATGCTTAAAAGTGTCAAGAGAGAAAGAAAAATGGACCTATGGATTGGGTGTCATTATCCATACTCAAGTTACCAAGTTTTGAATTTTATATGACTACATTTTCTCCCCCTTTTTTAGTGATGTAATAAAACAAAATACTAGGATAAAGGAAAAATAGAAAGCATAATAAAAACTTACCTGTAAAGGTGACACTCATGAGGCTGTGTGATGTTGGATGTGCATAAAGAGAGCATGATGTGAAGTGTGAATCTAAAATGAAAAACATAGAGTAGATTAGTCCTTACTCGATGTGCTATATCTAAAATAAGAACATATAAAATCTAGGTAAGAGAGAGAGGAAGAAAAAGGAACAAATACACCTCACTAGGTACGTGAACCAATACAAAACTTATTGCGATGTTGGATTGTTCTAGGTGTGTGCCATACCAAAATTAATATCATGAATGAAACTAAGTGCTCAATTCCCTATAAATGGCTTAAGAAAGCAAAGGTAGGCCATTTGGATCCATCATCACCTACTAAGTGAAGCTAATGAATCATGCGTGTGTCAATCAATGTTTAGACTTTGTGTCCAATCCCTCTAAATAGGTGGCTCAAGAATACAAAGGCTATCCCTTTGGCTAGATCATTGCCCATGAAGTGAATATAATGAATCATGTGTGTGTCAATCAATATTTGAACTATGTGTCCAATCCCTCTGAATAGGTGGGTCAAGAATATAAATGCTAGCCCTTTGGCTCTATCATTGCCCCATGAAGTGAAGCTATGAAGTAATACTAATATTAAATATATGTCATATGAAATGTATCTTAAAGACATGAATGTACTATTATATGATAATGTTGGCATGGATATCCAAATGTATGATAGAAACTAGGCCACTCTTGGCCATTTCAAAAGATGGAGAGTAGGCTTGTATTAAAACCACCATGAAACTAGTGCAATAGGCTTATGTGGAAGCCAAATCAGGAACTTGGGTACTCAAGAAGTTAAGCTTGTATGAAATCCAAAATTAAAAAAGGATGTCAACCACTTATAGATGGAGTAAGACATGCAAATATTGAGAAATGCTTGGAAAATATATTGAACTTGAAAAAGGAGGAGAATCAATGTGTTATGCACATTATCCCCAATCACTGGTGTCTAAAACATGGATTCTAATATAGGAGTTGTATCAAATACCTAATCTAAAACTAGAAGTGAGAGCCATCATTCCATGTATGATGCCTCCTATATCTGGATTCTCTAAGCAAAAAATATACTAAAACATGTTGAATTTGGACTGTGTTATACTGACAAACTTGTGACTAAACTCATCTTTCTATTTGTTTTTGGAAAAACAATTTTTTTTTGTTTAGATAAGAGTACCAAAAATAAGACAACTTACTATCAGACACTATAGTCTAACTTTGGCACTATTGTCCAAGGCCAAATCTGATGACTATTCTAGATTCTCTAATGTTTGCCTAGTTTATTATATCTAGTTTGATGTCTAGATTCTATTCTAAATGTTCTAAAAATTGTTATTTCAACCACTAGGAGCTCTAATCTTTATGACAAAACCCTTATTTGTTAGGCCCTCTTTTGAGGGTAGGAACAAGTACCTTGAAATGATTTCCCTTAAAAGAAGTTTCTCTACAAGTGTGTTAAGCTAGAAATATACATGATATAGCAATGATAATCAATAAGATATCTAGAGATATAGCAATATTTATATTGAGAGGTTGTTAGATCAATAGGGGTATGCCTAGATAGATATAATAATGTAAAATCATGTGCAATGTATTAAACTAGAATCAAAATTATTAGTTGTTAGTTGTTAGTTATCAGTTGTCAAGGAGGGATGGAGCATGATTTCCATCATGGCATCCAAAAAAGAAAAATAATTGCATGATATGGATCATGGCATTGAAAACAAGGATAGACAATCAAGAAAGAAGCCTACAAAGCAAGAAATATGAAGCATACAAGGGTGTCTAAGTGGCCAAGAAAATAAGGGACATGGGCACATGCCACTCATACTAGAAAGAAAACATACAAGGCATGTTCAAATACCACGTACATATACCATAGAAACAAGCAAGATTAGCATGAGGTATACAAGCACATAAAAGAGTACAAGTAAATGACATCGACAAATGTCTAAAGGTACACACACATAAATATAAGAAAATGACATTAACAAATATCCTAAGGCACACACATGAGACAAGAAAGAACTAGAAATGCAATGCAACAAGCTATGCTAAGAAATAAGAGAACACATGCAATAAATGGAAATATAGAATCACATCTAAGTAATCAAAGCAAGAGTGAAAGTATGCAAGACATGTTAATACAAGACTAGGTTTATGGTAAGAGATACATAAGTGCTAGATACTAGTGAAATGTATATAGTAATATGTGTAAGTAAGTAATGTACATCATCATGATAACTTGGATTATGTAGTGTAGGAATGACATAACCTAGATGGTGTAGTCAAGTAGAATATTCCCACAATGGATATATATATTGATGTGTGTCTCAAATGTAGAATTAAGATGCCCCCTTAATGGGTAGAGTGAAGCAGTCAAGGATCTAGATGTCACTACACACAATCAAAGAAGATCAATTAAAGCATGGTAATGTAGATAAATTGATAAACAATAGCATGAAATAGTTAAAGTAAGTCCTATCATAGTAGTAACATTGTGAAGCATGGATGATGCATAAAATTGAAATGTTTTTGTGTTATTAGATATATTTAAATGTTTTTGGATTTGAAAATTTTATATTATTTTTGTATTTTTGAAATAAGATATGTATAGGAAAGACTGAGAAGAAATGATACTAACTGATGCATCTCAAATGAGACTCCCTGTTATGGTGTCCTATATCAAACAAAGTTATCATGCATGATTGTGAAACATGATGGAAAGGCTGAAATTATAATTTTGAAAGTTGTGTGCATTGTAAATGTTCTAAAATATATAAATTAGAAACTAATTTTGGATCCCTATGTAACTCTAAGAAGTGGATGCAACTGTAGGGCTCTTAGGGACCCATCTAGAAGTAGTATAAGTTATCTAAACACATGATCTATGTGTAGATGCATGAGATCTCAGTGACACTACTCTAGGTGTGAATACTGTAGCTGGAAGCTATCTAGAATCCTAAAATGGTGATGTATGAAACCTATGTACTAGTGGTGAATGCCTCAACTATGTCTAAACCTGTACCAGAAGAATAACTATAAATGGTGGGGAAAGTGAAAGTGGTAGAGAAGCTAGAATTAGTGACTGCAAAGGAGATGGTTCTAAAGTAGGAAGTGGTAACTCATATGAAACTCCACCAACTATAATAACCTAATTATCATGAATGAATTTAATGTATCTTTGAATTGTATATGGTACTACTTGAATTTTTTGAATCCATGGGTGACCAAGTAATATATCAAAAAATCTTGTAGTAGGAACTATGGTGAAATGTGTGGTCACATGTGTTGGCCTAATATATAGAGGAAGTAAAATCTCACCCAATGAACTATATTGTGCCCACTAAATATATTAATAAATGTATCTATCAGAGTGATATATAGCTCTGAATATCCCAAATGCTACAATAATGTAATGATGCACATGTTAACACTAGAACTGTTAATGATGAGAATATTGTGAATGGGCTGATTATGAATATGTGTTTTGATAAAGAGTGAATTATAATCTAAATTATCCTCAATAATATCCTGATTTGAGAAGGATATTTAAGGTCTAGTTGGAACCCTAGACTCACACACACTTATCATACCACTCTAAGGATGTGATTCAATTAAAGGTGCCTGATATGTAGTTGGTCAAGGATGTGCACGGTATGTATGGTGAGCACCTGATGTGTCCCCTTTCTATTGTTTAGAATGCTGTGGAAATAAATCTAAGAATATTTACAAAGTTTTTCCCTATGGAATCTCAATTGAAGTGCTGAGATCAAGTATGTTGCCATCTATCAAGTTTTGTATCTTATGTCTCAAACTGATGCATCTATTTATAGTGTGACCTAGTCCCCTATAAAAATCACAAAATACATGCTGATAATATCCTTATGGAAGAGGCTTTGCTGGGTCAATTTCATAAATAGGAGGGATAATTATGATGTTACATTCCAATAGCTATTGTAAAACTCTAGCTAGAGAAATTGGTAGATTGGTAAATGCACACCAAGGAGGTGCTAATAAAACCACACACTAAGGGGGATCTAAAGCTACATTGTCTATTGGCTGATTCTTATTCTTGTTATCATTGAATTTAACCTTGTATTGGACTTTGATATTACTTTTATTTGTTGTGTTTGGGATGCTTGTATACTTGAGTTTGCCCATTGAAATGAGTTTTACTTCTCTTTCCTTTAGTGTATGACACAAATCAGTGAAGGAAGAGAATATTTTGAACATAATAGATTCATACAATACCAGTATAAAGATCTATTTTAAGAGATCCTGTAGCTCCTAATCTTTCATGGGGCTATTGATCTTAGCCAAGATGGTCTTATATCAAAGCACATAGTCTGTGAGATGATCATTTGATTTCTGTTTCTATTGTGAAATTTGTGTATAAGAGACCTTATCACCAATGTTGATACTAAAATGTACTAGGAACATGTTAGCTAAAGGATTGAATATATTGACCGACTAATTTTTTAATCTATAAAAACATTGTACAACATAATCATTTAGACTCCATGGAAGTAGCTAGTCATTTGGTACATAATCCAAGCATGCTATGTGAAAATCTCTCAAATGTGTCTGTGGATCACCCTTGCCATCATAAAGAGTAAGCTTAGGTTAAACAAAATTTTATAGAAAGGGTGTAGAAGCAATGTGATGTGCCAATGGTATATGTAGAAGAATAAAAGAATACAAAGCCTATGTAGGTCTAGTGACACCTTGCTCAAAATGTAGCACCTTGGATTGAAGAGATCTTATCTCTTGCACAAGGGCTACCACATTAGGAGATAAGGATGTAATGGCGATAATTGGTAGCATAAAAGTAGGTTGGGCTGCTATAGGGGGTTGTTGAGACATAGTTGCCCTTGTAGTGCCATTTTCAACTAGTTGCTCTGTAGGAATGGAAAACTCAACTTGTTTAGCCTTTTTGATTTTTATGAGAGATTATAATATAAGAGTATGATCTTGAGCCTTTTCCTTGAGTCTTTATCTAAAACTTTGGAGGATCAAATATTTGTTGAGTATAACTTCATTATCAATAATGAGTGGAAGCAGATTAGTAGTCCAATGTGGTGGAGCATGAGCATCAGTGTGTACATCATCATTGGTATTTTCATATTTCTTATTTTTTGAATCATTCTAATTAAAATTGGTGTAATATGGATGTGTAGAATCTATATCTAGAGTCTAAACTGGTTGTTTATCCATAGTATATGGTTGAGTTGAAGGAATTTGGGTGAATTCAAGAGGATTTCTACTAAGTCTTGTATTTCATCTTGAAGGAAGAGATGCAAATAACTTAGGTGGTATAAGGAAAACAACTTGGATAATAATATAAAATATTACACTAATATAATCTAAACAAGGAACTAAAATATGCATAGAAAGGATATGAAGCTCTCAAACATGTAAGGTGATATGTCAAGAAGCAAAATAGGAGCTAGTATATGCAACTGGGTTTTTTTTCAAAAATATTTGTGTAAAATACTAAACATTTTTGAAATTGAAATTGAAATTTTGAGTTAAATATGCAAGGTAAAATTCAAAATGTATGGGAAAGTGCTTGATTTAATGGGACCTAGTAGATGAAACTAGGGTTTTTAGATTTTTTTTAAAAAATTACTATGAATTTTTGAAATTTGAAGTGATTTTATGATTTTTAATATGAAACTAAAAATTTAGAAACTGATTGGAAAATTACTAGGAGATAGTTGATGCAAATAGGGTTTGAGATAAATTTATTTTAAAATTTACCATAAAATTTTAAAATTTGAGAGGAATTTTGATTTTAATATTGTAGAAAAAATTTAGAAATTAATGGGAAAAAATAGCTAGGAATTTACCCTAGGGTTTTTAGGGTTTTTATGCAAAATTCAAAGTAAGTCAGGTTCACCAAATGATTTATTTATTTTTGGGAAATTAGATGTTTAATTATTAAGTAATAAATAGGTTTGGGTAGATAAAATTTGTAAATAATATGTAATAATTAAGCCACTAATTTATTTAAACAAGTGTTTTTTATTTTATAAAAATAGTAATGAGTGAGATAAAATACGACTTAGCTTATTTTGGAATGTTATGGTTGAGACATAGTCTAATACTAGATGAATAGGATTGGGACACTATTACAAATTGGGATCTGGACTTCATTTTGTGATTAGATAAGACCGTAAAAAATAAGACACCTTATTGTCCAGTGTTAGAGTCCTAATCTTACCGTTATTATCCAAACTACTCACATAGATGATTTTTCTAAGTTTTGTTTGTAGTGTCTGTGTAAGCTTGTGTACCAAATTTTATATCCTTGCTATCAACATAAATCATTGTAGAGCTAATTATTTGTGTGGTTATGTCTTTTATACAATTAAATGAAACTTTGGTAAATAGGGAAAGGGAGTTAGTGTGTAAAGGATACACTAGATGCACTTCACACCCATATGTGGGCACACTACCTACATTCCAATACTCCAAAGAGGGATCAATCTATATGTAGTTCTCTCATTGAAGTACTTAGTGCAATAGTGTGATCAAAATGCAAGTAAATGTAAAACTAGGTGTACTTAGAATGACTAGGGATTGGTATAAAGGTTTGAATAAGCTTGAAATACTATTGGATAGCTGTATGTAGATAATAGGGAAAAGTGCTTGAGTAGTCTTACTTCTCTCTTGTCAATGAGTGCCAAACCTTCTAAATGGACTTTGAATGGCCTTTTATAGGGGATTTAATGATCATGGGTTAAATAAATTCATGTTAGGTGGACATGAAATAGGATAAGGATCTAGGAGAATATGACCATTTTAACTAAATTTGCACTTAGACAACAGTGCTAGAAATAGGACACGCTAAGTTTTAGCACTATATTATAAGATTGGGTGCTATTGTCTTGAGGGTAAGAGACCTAAGGGGTTGGATTTATCATGGAAATATCAACTTGGGTCAATAAGGGTTCAGTTTAGAAGGCTATAGATGACTAAGAAACTATGAAAATATGCCTAAGAGGGTTAAGAGAGTAATCAAAATGGACCTATGGATTGGATGTCAATATCCATATTCAAGTTAGCAAATTTTACATTTTATATGACTACACTTTTCAACTATAAATAATATGAAAGAATGAAACAACATGCTAAGGAAATCATATTTATCACTAATTAAGATAAATCACTCAAGTAAAAAACACTATGAATAATCATGAAAAGGTAAAAATTGAGTCTTATTTATTAAATGGTATGCAAATGAGCAGGGCTTTGCCATAATCAGGTGGAACACAAGTTAAAAAGGCTAAAATGACTAGTTCTTATAGAACTTGAGAGAGAGAAGAGAATAAATAAGTCCAAAGGTCACAAAGACACTTGTAAAGATGAGAAAATGAGTTACTTGTGCATGAGAAAGGATTGTGGAATGTACCATGTAAGTTTAGAAATAAAAAGTGGCTTTTCAAGTCATGAAACTCCTATAAAGTGGCATACAATTTCTCATTCTGGATCAAAACAAATCCTTCATGATTTGGGCCTATTTGAACATCCAAAAAATGAGCTATCACCATCTACAGTCTAAGAAATTCCTCTTTACCACACCATGCACACTTATACTCATATTTAGATTCATTTTCTCATGAAAATACATAAAATTTAGTGGATGACA
Organism: Torreya grandis; assembly: GCA_037957365.1. Classification (NCBI taxonomy): domain Eukaryota; kingdom Viridiplantae; phylum Streptophyta; class Pinopsida; order Cupressales; family Taxaceae; genus Torreya; species Torreya grandis. Next base: position 92,576 of record JARHVA010009518.1, read on the forward strand.
TGTTTCAAACCACTCCATGTCCTTATAGGTATTAGGCGCACCTTAAAATCAACCCACTTGAAGTTTTCTAGCCTTCTCACTAGCTTGGTCACTATGCTAGTTTTGACTAGCTAAGATGAAGCAGTTGGTTAATGTACTTAGGATTTGTTCCAAGGAATTATATTTACATAGGGATTTATATTAAGTCTTAATATTTCCTCCAAAATTGATTTCATCTTCATAATCCTTATAGAACCTATAAAATAATCAAAAGTACCCTATTTTGTACCCTATTCATATAATTACATACAAATAAAAAGGGTGGGGAGGATCATGAGAGAGTAATATGAAAGTTAAAATAAATTTCACAATCAAACTAGGCCATTATACTATCTTCCCATCCTCATTTTCTCCATCAGGTCTTAACTAAGGGTTTGCAAGGGTTTTAGGTAGTTTTTGTCCTTAAGATTTATTTATAAAGCCCTAACATTATAATTTCCAAAAAATTCCACAAAAATGATCTTAAAGACCCCTAATAACCTCCCAAAAATCCTTTTTCCTCCATGAAAATCCTCAGAGAAGATATGAGCATTTCAACTTAGCCTATCGATCTCTTCATCTTCTTTGTATAGGCCTAATGTTGCCTTTGAGCCCCAAAATGACCTTATTATGGTTTATCATGCACTCTAAAATATTTAAAAACTCTAAATTTACCCTAAAACATAATATAATAGTCTATAAATCATATCTAAGACTAGAAATGAAAATGACTTCCTCATTTGGCACTAGGCGTCACTAAGGCCTAACAAACTTACCTACAAGTTTAAAAGTCTAGACTATTCTATTGGTATTATTACCTATGTGATTGGTTTCCATGTTTTTTATATGTGTCATATAAATACCCACACCTAATTTAGAGGTTATATTATCTCTTATTTTATCCCTCTCTCTCCACTTGATAAGACTGCATGGTTTATGCATGGGGGAAGTGCCCTCTGTCTGAGACAAAACAAAGAGTACTTCCCTTATTTTATCATGCAAATTGAGTGTTTTAGGAGTCCCTCCAAGTGAAAAGGATGATCCATACCAAAATTTAAGCTTTGGTTAGGTCATTTATACCCAAAAATTTAGTATTCTTTAAAAGCCATTTCAACCATGTTATATGATATTCCCAAAACATCCTTGGACCTCTATTTTCACATTTTAGGGATAAAGTTCCTAAATAACATCATATCATGATTTAAAGGTACATAAAATTAAATTTTCCAACTTGACACTTAAAATAGACCTATCATGGTAAAAAAAAAACATGTTAGGACTTCCAAGTAAGGTTTCATCATGCTACAACACTCCATATGAGTACTCTAGTTTTCTGTTAACACCACCTATAGGTGGTTATCCTCATACATAGGTAGGAAAGTTGAAAGAATGGAAAAGGTGCCTATTTTTTTGACCTTTATGAGTTTTAAAATCTTCTCAAAACTTGTAAATTAACTCCTTTGATTGTGAAGTACCTTGCCTAGCTCAAATGATCATTTTCAAAATGCTTGGTTTCCAAGAGGACACCTGTAGGTGAAAATTCTAAGTTATATGTAGGTAGTGACTAGAATATGGACAATGTGAATTGTTTAAGACTCATGAATGGACCAAGAAAATTTAAAAATTTAACAAATGGTTTCTCATAGTTATGATGGTCTTTGAACTAACTTTAAAACATCTATTTCACTGTGATTTTCCTCCTTCATGACACCTATACACGTTCAATATTGGCTACCTGAATGGTAAGTTGCATAAGACTACAAATTCATGGATAATTTTCCTTATATAATGATATTTAAATATTATGGGACCAAGAATACATTGAATACATTGTGATTAACTCATCTACACCGTCTAAAACCATTTCCAAAGCATGAGAAACTCTGTAGATGGTGGAAACTTGCCCATCATCCCAAATGAGACTGATCTACCAACTTGAGATGATTTTATAAATAAAACAATAGGAATCCTAAAAAAAATCATGGATTTCATCCAAAAATATATCCAATATGCTATGGAGTCAACATCACCAATTGGGGTGTACGGACTTGTCTAAAATGAAGCAAAACTTATAGGATACACAAATTAGCAAGCATAAAAACACAATAAACTTAATGATGATGATTAATAAATAAAATGTCACTATTATCAAAAATATTTTTATGGAATTTAATCTCTTTGAGTTAATTTCACTTCCCAAAGGTGTTTGACCTAGAAGTTCTCCAACTATCTGTACTAAGTACAAACTTGAATACTGGTTCTATGTGTCTAGAAGGGTGAAAAAGGAACATAATGGTTTTAGCTTAAAAATGACACTTTAAAATCATGTCAAGTTTGGAAAAAAATATGAGTAAGATTAAGAGTCATATTAAAACCTTAATCCATGTGTAAAACTCTCCCATAGGTCGTATAAGTGCCAAACTCTTCTCTTTTCCAAAGAAAATTGCTCTTTGTTTTGAAGAACCTACCACTTTCAGTTATGAATAGTTGATTAAAGGATAATATGACAAATGTCACATTAAGTCACCCTTTTTTAACCTTAATATTTCCAAAGGAGGCTATATAAGTCATTAAAAGCCCCTTTTTTGACCTCAAAATGATATAAGGACTAAAATACTAATGAATAAAGCTAATATAACAGAAAATCACACTAAATGACATATAATACACCTTTAAACATAATATATTAGACCCAAAAACACATAAAAACAATTTTTTTACCTACAGGGGTCCCAATTTAACCTTTAGGGTCAAATTTGGTTAACAAATTGGTGACTCATAGGTGTAGTATGCCTACTATAATAACTAAACCAATAGCCTTATCAATCCATTGGGATTAGAGAGTCATCTAAAGTATAAAACAAAATAGGGAGACCTTTGACCGTAGGATTTGATCAAGACAAGACCAATTTATTACCTCAAACATGCAAAGCAAAGGACACACATAAAATAAAACAAACAAATTAATAACACACACACACACACACACACACACACACACACACACACACACACACACACACACACACACACACACACACACACACACACACACACACACACACACACACACATGTGCTCAAGGCATTTAGGGGAATTATAAAAAAAAATATTATGCAAAATCAGAAACTAAGCATACCTCCTTTCTAGGATAAAAAGGAAATTTATAAGAATATTTTTCTTCATGATATGAATCATGGTGCCAAGTATGTTTTTCCTTAAATTAGATGCTTTATAGATCAACATATTTCTTGGAGATTCACTTGATCTTATCTCAAGTAGATCATATTAAAATATATCTCCAATGTAGATATATTTCTCTTGGACTTTTACACATAACCTGATACTTTTTCCCACTCTTCATCTCATGATCAAATAGTATCGTCTTGGTAGGCATGGCTTCAAGATGATTGGTTTCTTGTTCTTTAGAAGATTGAGGCCAATGGGAGCTTGTTCTAACTTTCAAGATCTAATGATTTTTTACTAATTAATTAAGAGGATGATATCACATATTTATGATTTCAAAAATGTCATCATGAGATGAATATGCCTCTTGGAAGGATATATTTAAAAATTTACCTCTTCTTTGCATACTTACTTGAGTGCCAAGGCTACTTTCTCCATCTTTGACTAGATCATAGCCTCCTTGAAGAGGACTATATATTATTAAAATGATTGTAAACAATTCATATAAAGCCTAGTGAGAAGCTTCTTCTTTCCCATCCATGATATCTTGCATAGTGATGGAATAACCAATGATCATTTCTTCCTCTTTGGCAAGAGGAAAACATTCTTCCATATCAAACCAATCTGAAGATTCAACACAAGAGACCACCTCTTCTTTAGTATTTAGAACCTATTGAGGGATCTAAAGTTTAATCTTAACTACCATAATCTAATTTTTCTCCTCAAGTATTGAAAGATCCTCTATTTATTTCCCCTTCTTGGTGACGCCAATTCTAGGCATCTTGAAGTCATGTGACTTAGTTCAATGAGGCTACCAATTAGCTAGGTTTTATTCAAGAAAGATTTCTAAGTTTTTATCAACCAATTTATCTTCCTTAGGTTCCAATATTATAGGTACATCAACACAAAGGGTGATGGGGTGAGGAAAATATGATCTAGTTGTTGGAGGGTGGCACATAAAACTTAAAATCATATTGAGAGTGAAATGTAGGGGATTATTTTGGAAGCTCTTGAGGAAGAGGAGGTAGACCTTGGGCTAAAATGGCTTGGTTTTCTTCCTTCCATTTGACAATAAATTCATTTACATATGATTTATCTTGATCACTCTCTTGAGGGAGGTTATATGGGGTGTGAATAGCCATAGGATTTTCTTTTGGGTCTAAACTTTTCATCACACCTTAACTTAGAAATTTCATCCTTGACTCTAACTATTCAATTTGCTTGGCTAGGTTATCTTGGAAAAGTATCTATTGAAGTTGATAGGCATCATCATGAATATGAGGAGTACATGAGGGCTGACATGGAAGATAAGAGGTCTTTTGAGGAAGGGTAGGAGGGGTTTGTATAGGATCAAACTCCCTCTTAACTTCACACTCCTTATGAAGAATTCTATCCTCTTTCGTTTTCCATGATTCCACTATATTAATCCAACTTGGGATGTTAGGATTAAGAGTCTTCTCTTGATATGGTGATGTAATTTGAGGAGTGGGTGAAGTGTTTAATAAACTTATAATCTCCTTAGGCTTAGAATCTCCACCTTGTCTCCAACTTAGAATCTCATATCTAGGATTCACTTCTTGAGGTGGGGATGTAATTGGAGAGGGAAATGAGGGAATATATTTAACTTCTTTTGATGATGACATGGACTAATACATATGCATATTATCCAAATCAATTTTCATATCAAGATTTACTTCAAAAATAAGGTTTCTCTTTTCAAATCTCTCTTCCAACTGATTAGGAAAAGGATGAACTTGGTAAGTTTGATTGAGATCATGAATAGGGGTCAAATAAAGCTGATAACAATATTTGGGAAATGGCTATGAAGGATGATAGGTTTGGTGAGGTTGCTTCTCATGAATTTTTAGAATATCTACCAAAGGATGAAACTAGGCCACTCACATTTAGAATCTCACTTGTGAGCCTTTGACAACTAGCTCTCTCAATAGGTGCCCACTCTCTTTTAGCCATATCTAATACATATTGCACCTTATGAATGAACTGGCTAGGAATCTCTAGACCATGTCCCCTTTATGTGTCAAGATCTAAAATATACTTCTCATAATGCAAAAGAGTTTGCTGAAAAGTGGAAATGGATTGACTTGAGAAGTGATGAGGTTGACTAGGAGAAATATATGGAGAAGGCTGGTTATAGGGCTGATACACTTCATGATCAGGCTAATATGTGTTATATTTGAATTGGTAGGGATCCTAATAAAGCTGATATAGAATGCCATAGGTTGGATATACTTCACCAACTTATGTAAAATATTACTTAACACCAAAGTCAGCCATGAAACTTCATTCAAAAGTAAGAACACAAGGAATGGTTATCAATAATATTCAAAATAAATACCTACACTACTTGACCTGTTGATGTAATCTTAGAGTCACCATTGATGCTTAGATAGATGCCTCCAAATGCTAATTATTGAAAGAGAACACAAAAAATATTTTAACCTCTTGGACCAAGAGTCCCATTAAGAGTTACAAAAACTATTATCACCCTTTGAGAAGATGTCTCAGCTCTTCTCATCCAAGTGGCACAATTGAAACACCTCTAGGATGTGGGTGAGCCTAAAAATGAGGCGAATCTTTAGATAGGGTTAGCTCCCTTGATGTACCACTTTGGATCACTACTACATGTAAAATTTGTGAGGGAAAAGGGAGAGATAAAAATGAAAGCAAAATATCTTAAGGGAGGTGATACACCAAATAAGTTTATGACTTTGAACCAGTTGCATGTTACACATGAAACCAAGAGACTAACCAAACATACACTTCTCTAATCTACATATTCTCACATCAATATTAAATTATGAGGTTATAAATGAGTGATTAAGCTAAGATGACTAGACAATAGGACTTAAATTTTAATAGTGAATATACTAACTCACTCAACCTTGGCACTTCCTAGAAAACTTCACATTCCCTATAAGAAGAAGATTTCCAACTATAAATAGGATGAAAGAATGAGACGACATGTTAAGGAAATCATAGTTATTACTAAGAAAGATCAATAATCCAAGTAAAAAACACTATAAAAAATCATGAAGAGGTAAAAATTAGTATTCTTATTGATCAAATTCTATACAAATTATTAAGGATTTTCCATACTCAAGTGGAGTATAAGTTACAAAGGCTAAAATGGCAAGTTCTTATAGAACTTGAGAGAGTGAAGAGAAGAAGGAAGTCCAAAGGTCACAAGGACAATTTTAAAGATTATAAAATTAGTTACTTGTTCATGATAAAGGAATATGTAATGGAATATACAAGGTTATAAGGAACAAATGGCTTTTCAAGTCATGAAACTCCTATAAAGTGGCATGAAAGTTCTCATTTTGGCTCAAAAAATTACCTTCATGATTTAGACCTATTTGAATGTTCCAAAACTGAGTAGGTATAGGTATGATGATTGGAATTAAGGGTAAGTATTTCATACATGTATCTCCATTCATTGGTTATAGTCTTGGTCATATATAACCTTCCCAAAATAAGCTATCACCATCTACAGTTTAAGAAACTCCTCTTTCTCACACCTTTCAAACTTGTCATCAATTTTGGATTTATTTTCTCATGAAAATATGTAAAATTTAGTGTATTTAATTTTTAAATACCCTCCATATCCTTATAATCAATAGGCACACCTTAAAATTGTCTCACTTGAAGTTTTCCACCCTTCTCACTAGCTTAGTCACTATGATAATTTTGACTGGATGAGATGAAGTAGTTGATTAAGGAACTTAGGAGTTTTTTAAAAGAATTAAATTGATATTAGGAGTTATATTAAGTCTTAATATTTCCCCCAAACTTCATTTCATCTTTATAATCCTTATAGAACCTATAAAACACATAAAATAATCAAAATTACCTTGTTTTATACCCTGTTCATACAATTACAATTATATACAACTCAAAAGTGTGGGAAGGACCTGAGAGAGTATTATTAAAATTAAAATAACTTTAAAAATCAAAATATGCCATTATATTAGCTTCCCATACTCATTTTCTCCATGAGGTCTTGATTGAGGGTTTGTAAGGGTTTTAGGTAGTTTTTATCCTTAAACTTTGTTCATAAATCCCTAACATTGGAATTACCAAAAAATTCCAAAAACATGATCTTAAAGACCCATAATTACCTCCTTTAAATCCTTTAGACTCCATTCAATTCCATCAAGAAGATATGAACACTTCAACTTAGCCTATCGAGCTCTTCCTTTTCTTTATATAAGCCTAATGCCACTTTTGAGCCCCAAAATGAACTTTTTGTGGTTTTCATGCACTAAAAAAGATTAAATACATCTTAATTCACTATATAAACATAATTTAATAGGATATAAATCATATATAATACTATAAGTGAAAATGACTCCCTCATTTGGCACTAGGCCTCACCAAGGCCTAACAGACCTGCCTACAAGTTTAAAAATCTAGACCATTATGTTGGTATTATTCCATCTATGATTGGTTTAAATGTTTTTTATAGGTTTAATATAACTCCCAACACCTAATTTAAAAGTTTTATTATCTCTTATTTTATCCTTCTCTCTCCATTTGATAAGATTGCAAGGTTTATGCATGGGGGAAGTTCCCTCTATCTGAGACAAAAGAGAGGGAACTTCCCTTTTTTATAATGAAAAATAACTATTTTATGAGTCCTTATAAGTTATTATGATGATAAATACCAAAATTTAACCTTTTTTCACTTCATTTGATACCCAAACCTTCTTCAAATTCCAAGGTAAACCATAAAAAAGGGCACTATGCAAGGTTCCTTCAAACTGACTATGTGCTACATGTTTAAAGTCCATTTCATTAGTTTAATAGACCACTATGAGATTATCATGATGTTATTATGATAATAATTAAGGTATTATAGTCTCATTTATCCATTCAACCTCTAGTGTACCTTTCCATGCATCTTGAACTCTTAAGACTGAGTTCTATCATTTGACTATGTTTTGCTCCAATATGATGCACATGTAGGTGATCATATGTGTTTAAGTATTGATTATAGTGAGTATAGGCCTATTTTAAATCATAAATACCATTTTAATTTTTTTTTAACTCTCTATCTCACCTTTATGCACTTCTCATACTCAAAATCACCAAACTTGCTTATTATTTGTAACAGTCAAACACAGTCAATTATGTTTGGATAAAAAGATCCTATAGATGACAATCCCTCCTAAAATAGGTTATAATTCATATTTGGGTCATATAAGGAATTTTTATTCATATATACTATGAATATTTCATGCTAAAATCTAGCCAAGTCATCAATTAGGTCACTGTCAGCTGTAGGTGGACGTTGAGGTTACTTGTACAGACTACCTCCACCTTATTATGTGAAAGAAAGATATTGAAATGTCATCAGTAGCTCCATGATTCCTATTAAATTACTAAAATCATGTTTCATAATTAATAAATTATTAAAAACATGGCTTTAGGTCTTCTTTCTTTAACTTATAAGACTATGTTTTCTACCTTAAGCTTGGCTTTAGGTGCATGTTCAAGAAATAGACACCTGTAGATGTATATGGGGGTCTAAATCTACCTCATACATGTTATTTCCATCCATAAAATACTATTAATCTCTTTTATGATCCTCTAGCTCATTCATGTTCTTTCCATCCATCAAAGCCCATTCAAAAATGGAGGCATCTCCAGTTTGTAACTTTTGAATGAAAAGGTCTCTTGGAGCTCAAACCTATAGGTGAATAATGGCTGGAAATAGTGGTTCAAAGGGCAATTTTAGGTCTCTCAACAACTATCTTCCATTAAATTTATGTCCTTTGAACTTTTCAAAGTCCCTCTCCATACTATAGGTTATAATATTTACATGTTTATATGATTTAAAAGTCATTTCAACCATGTTATATGATATTATCAAAACACCCTTGGACCTCTATTTTCACATTTTAGGGATAAAATTTTTGAATACTATCATCTCATGTTTTAAAGGTATCTCCACTTTAATTTTCCAACTTGACACTTAAAATATACCTATCATGGTAAAAAAAACATGTTTTGACTTCCAAGGAAGGTTTCATCATACTATAACACTCCATATCAATACTCTAATTTTCTGTCAACACCACCTATAAGTGGTTATCCTCATACATAGGAAACAAAGTTGAAAGCATGGACAAGGTGCCTATTTTTTAACCTTTATGAGTTTTAAAATATTATAAAAACTTGAAATTAAACTCATTTTATAAGGACATTACCTATCTCATATGATAATTTTCAAAATGCTTGGTTTCCAAGAAGACCCCTATAAGTCCAAATTTTGAGTTATATGTAGGCAGTGAGTAGAATATGGACAATGTGTATTGTTTAGGCCTCATGAATAGACCAAGACTCTTTAAAAATTGACCAAATAGTTTTTCATCATTATGATGGTATTGGAACCAACTTAAAAATATCCATTTCAACATGATTTTCCTCCTTCATGGCCCCTATACATGTTCATTAATGGTTGCTTGACTAGTAAGTTACATATGACTGTACCTTCATGAAAAATTTCCATTAGAGAATTATATTTAAAGAGGATGGGACTAAGAATAAATTTAATACATGGTGATGAGATTATCTACACCATTTGAAACCATTTCTAAATCATGAGAAACTTTGCATATGGTGGAAACCTACCTGTTATCCTAAATGAGACTGAACTACCAACCTGAGATTAATGGAAGGAATATTAGAAGAGAGAAAACATCCTCTATAGTCAACATTACCAATTTGTTCATACAAACTTGTCTAAAATGGAATAAAACTTATAAGGTGCATAGAGTAGCAATAAGAAAACATAGTCAACTTCATGAGGATGGTTAATAAATAATATGCCACCATTATTCAAAATATTTTTATGGAAATGAATCTATCTAAGTGTAATTTCACATCTCAAAGGCATTTGACTTGGAAGTTCTCCAACTGATTGTACTAAGTACAAACCTGAAGATTGGTTTTATGTGTTTACAAGGGTAAAAAGGACCAGAATGGTTTTATCTTAAAAATGTAACTTCAAGAGAATGTAAATCATGGAAGTGAACTTGAGGAAGATGAAGAGTCATATTACAACCTTATCTCATGTGTAAAACTCTCCCATAGGCCGTACAAGTGCCAAATTCTTCTCTTTTCCCAAGAAAACTACTCTTTCTTCTAAAAAACCTATCAATTTCAGTTATGAATAGTTTATTAAGGCATAATAGGACACATGTCATGTGACATCACCATTTTCTAACCTTCATATTTCCCAAGGATGTTGTACAAGTCATTAAATGCCCATTTTTTGACATCAAAATGACACAAAATGATATAAGGACTAAAAGACTAATAAATAAAGCTAATATAACATGAAATCAAAATAAATGACCTATAATACACGTTTAGACATAATATATTAGACCCCAAAACACCTAAAAATTAGTTTTTTACCTATAAGGGTCCCAACTTGACCTGTAGGGTCAAATTTGGTCAGTAATTAGCTAAAAAATGTGTCCAATTATGTAACTATGATCAATATTTATGGTTATAAGCTCAAATAAACTTACATTTGTAAAATATCTACCAATATTTGATCAAAACAAGCTATTCAAACATCAAATACTTTGGATTCTTAGATCTCAAACTATCTTTACCAGAATTAAACATCTATCCTCAAAGACTTTGATCTTTGTCTAAAAGAAGCACAAAGATGGTTCAAAGACCACAAAGATCAATGATATTTACACTTTTGAGAAAATAACTATGTAAATATGTAAAGATAATACCAATCTTTTATCAAATCACACCAAAATTAGAAAAGATCATATAAATTCACAAAGATGGCCCTCCTAGCACAAACAGAGTTTATCCTATTGATGCCTCTAAATGTATCACAGGTGCTCTTAGTATCTAAAAAATAGTTCTCATTTTATAATTAAATAAATTCAAAGCATGAGTAGTAGATTAGGGTAATCTGGTTACCTATGGTGAAATAGTGGCAAAGCAATAAATTGTTCCATAATATTTATATTGATTGGTGGTTAGGAGCCACCACGACCAATCTAAGTGAAATGTAAGATATCTATGCTATTATTAGTGAATTTGTGATCAATTTATAAACTAAAGACTAATCTAGATGAATATTTATAGTGAATCTTAAACAAAAGAGATTTGATTAAAAAAAATTAAATAGAAGGGTAGGGCAGAAAAAAGGTACTCTAATTTTCACTCCAAAGATTATGACAAAGCTTAGATTTCATCAAGACATACATTCGAACGAATAAATTACATGAAATAACTATAGCACATATCCCACCATGTACCAAATAAATATCTAAGGAAAGAAATGAAAAATGCAAATAATAAACTAGATTCAATTTAAAGATTTAATTCACAAAAAAATTGCATTAACACATCTACAAGATAAGAAATGAAAGTGAAATGAACCTAAGATATTTCAATTAATCTAGCATAATCACAAGTTAAAAACTCTACATTTATATATGCACATCAAAAATCTATGACAACCATTCAAATGTAAACATCCAAATAGATAGTTGAGAAAGTAGCCATAATAGAAAACACACAAACAAATATTAGACAATCTTTTCAAAATTCTTTGCTTGTATTAATTGATCAAATTTTACACAAAGTCTTTTTTCTCAATTTTTTTTTGTTATAAAATGGTAATATTGCCTTTTATAGGAGATTAAGGAAATATGTCAGTCAGTCATGAGATTAAAAATTTACAAGAGTAATGATAGTTGTCCTTTTTACAAAGTTCTAGAATACATTCCCTTTTCCAAAGTGGATTGACCTATAAGAAAATATGCTAACAAACTTGAACATGATTTTAAAATAATATTATACTTTTGAAAATTACAAATTTTCTCATCAAAGTAGAATATTATTAGTTAGCAGATGAGCCCTGTGTTGAAGAACTCCCCTATTACTCCTGAATATTCTCCATGGCCTTTTAAAGTTGTTCCTCAACCAACTTTAGATTGATAACTAGTTCTAAGAGGCATTCATCCTCTTGGTCTACCAAATCATCAAAATCTATGTCATTCCTTGCTATTTCTTCCTTAATACTTCTTGCCTTAGGAATTTTCTCCTATACAATTATAATCATACCCATGACCCTAATGTTGTCACTCCCAAACTTATCACAAATCTTTCTCCTAACCTATTGCATAACTAAGGTGACCCTATGCTTATACTCATCATCTACAATGATGCTCGAGGAGTTGAGTGTGGTATGATGAGTAATCATAGTGCTAATAAGTTGTTCAATTCTATCTATCAACTTTTCATCATCCCTCAGGAGCCTCTCCAAGTTCCTTGACCATGTACTTAAACCCTGGACCTTATCAATAATAATTACTATAATTAAATTTATATGGGCGAGGCCAATGGTCTTAAAACTAGGAATATGGAACTCAACTAGTATGATAATTAACTCTTTCATTTTGTCTCTTGAACTCTACCATTAGTCTATTAAACCCTTGGCTACTACATCTTGGTGAGCTAACAGATTCTACCTTGTCTTCATTTCCTTCAAGTATTTAAACATATCATAAAAAGATGCCTCAAAATATTTATCATTTATTTATTGACTGACAAGACAACCTGTGTCTCAAGATTTTCCTTTTGTTTTTGCAAGTTTTATATTTTTTGATATAGGCCTTTGATGCTTGATTTTAGCTAAGATGAATGGGCATCAACTAGTCTAACTATGTATTCTTCATGGATTGGGTGTTCACCAGGTCCCTAACCTCCTACTAGAATTAAGCCTATAAAAGGCTCAACTTTTGAAAGGTGAAATATTCATTCCCAACCATGGCCTTCTTTGATGTCACTCTCTCCAAGCCTACTATCTCTAAGTTAAATTACACACTAACTTATGACTCTATGGTTTTTGGAGGTTCAATAATATCCATCAGTGTGTTGATTGAGGTTTTAGGAGTGTCTACCTCAGTGCCACTTAACCCCCTAAGGGTGGTTGTCCTCATTTCCTCCTCTTATTTCATCATAGCCACTATCTATGTCTTTAGCTCATCATGAACAGTGATGTTGGTTACACTAGTCATGGCCCATGAATGCTACAATGTTGGAATCTTTTGCATCTTCCCATAAATGAACCATTCAGGGATGATTGTCCCATGAATTTGATTTTCATCATTGAATAAGTTAACTCTACTCAAAGGATGAGTGAAATTTAAATTTGGCTTATTATTTATAACTAAGACCAATGCCAACTCAACCTTCCTCTTTTACAGGGGTGCAATTGGGACTAGGTTCAAATCTATCTCCTTCCCCTTTTGCTATTATTCTTCCTTGGCTTGGGATTGAGGTTAGTTTATTCTTCTTCTTCATCTAATTTATATGCATCAACAAGTACTTTTAGTGCATCCTCCACTATCTCCCCAAGACCTAGTGGAATCATCTCAAGGAAAACAATTAGGGACTCTAGCCTTTTAGGTTGGGCCTAAGATTATGCCCCTTCACCATGCCTTTCTTTTAATTTCTCTTTCCTAGATCCTTGTACAACTTTTTCTTGAGGTTGTTTTAGTGGTTATTATGTAGGGGGCCTAAAAGAGGGTTTAGGTAATAAGTGGTTTTATAAGGGCCCCATCTACCGTATCTCACTAGGTGTTTTGTCATCTCTAGCCTACCTAGCTTCAAGCTTGACATTGTTTTTCTTCAACTTGGCCAACACTTCTATGAAATTGGAGGCCCTGATATACATCATGTCATGAACACCAATCCTATGTTCATAGGGATAGTTCATTATTTTTGATTTCAAATGTTTGGTGACCTTATCATGAGGGTCACATTTCCTCAATTCATCAAATTGTAAGTTGAAGGAGTCTCTATGTTTAGAGATGACATCTACATGCTCCCAATTCTATAGTAATGTCCTATTAATGGTCAAAGGAAAGGGTGAAGGAGTCATTTCATTTTCTACTTAAACACATCATCTATACCATGGAAAATTTAGTATGCAACCTCTTATTATACCAATTTGGTAAGCACATGGAATGGTAGTTTGAGGGGATGAACTAATGTCCCTTATATTATAATCACTATGCATCTAGATACAACCAGATATCTCCAATCATCTTTTCATACTTCTTGACCAGATGAATGACCCTACCCATGGGGATCCTTATAATATCTTCTACTAAAGATGGATATATACAATCAAAAATGAATTATACATTGTGTCTATATTTTAATATGTGTAGCGTGGTATAGTGATGGTAAATAGTGTGTCTCCTTTTAGGTGACCAATTCTTTATGTCAAGGATTTTGGTGGTGGCCAATAAGGAATATAAAAGATAGGAAATCATAAATAAGTGGATGTTGGTTTTCTTCTTTATGAATAAGAATTGATATTTCAAACAAATGTTAATCATCTCACCTATTAGGGGAGTGAGTCCCTTTTCTACAATGAAGTATACATAAGGTACCCAGATCTTATTAACATGTGTGGTGGAAAGGGCTCTAGATAATATATTTAACAAGGTCATGATTACTCTAATTCCTTCCCTTTTTGGTGGGGTCTTAGACTACATGGGTTTTGGTGGGGTGATCAAGTCTTTTTTACCAGTCCATATTCTAATTATAGGTAAGTATACTTGGGGCTTGTATAGCTTGTAGTAGATTTCAAATTCAAGGTGGGAAATTTATGCTACCTTTTTGAAACTATGATCAAGAACTATCCAATCTTGATCAATTTTACAATCTATGAAAATGGGGGTAATAACATCAATATAGTATAATACTTCTAGTTTTGTAGTAGCATAGTAGATATTGGTCATTTGGATGGAGATTAGGTCATTGTATCTCTGGAGGATTGTGGCATTCTTTTGCTCTTCCCTTGTGATGGCTTAAATTTCTTCAATAGTCCAAAAAAGTTTGGACTACTTTCTATTTCTGGTGTTTAATCCCATAACATCAAAGTTATTATCCTTAAAGATTCTCACCTCATCATCTAAAGCTAAATATAATTCTATGTCATCCCTTTGTTATTGCCTTCAAACTACCATGATTGTGAAAATTGTAAATTTATCACTAGTGGTCTGTAAGTAGCCTCGAGGTCAACTTATTCTCACTCAAATAAAAATTAGACTCTTTCTAACTTGACTGTGATTGACTAGAGGTTTAAATTAGGGATTTTAATGGAGGCTAGGTATTTTTTTTAGCTTTAATGCTGATGATATCTCATACTTAAGAAAATTCATGCCTTGGATTTGATTTAGACCCCTACCTTTATACCTTTACCTTTTCGTGCCCACCAAATCTTTATTTTTATCATTTTGTTCTTGTGTGGAACCTATGTAACATCCATCTCATATTTTTTATGACATTTTTAATAAATGATTTAAAGGAACTAGCCGTTGTCCTTTAAAATCCTTATTTTTCTTCATATTGTTGGATCTTTTCTCATAAATCAACATGGACCATTGATCATGATCTTAGTGATTGAATGTTATTGGTTGTCTTTGTATCAAGCTCTATGTTTGTACCACTTGGAACCTTTATGGGAATTTTAGGCTCTAAATTTCATCAGTAAGTGCATCCTCACCATGTGTCAATCTTGAGGGCCATCAAGGGTCTCATGGAAGAGTCTCTAGCGATTTTTCTCTGTTTGATCAACTCATTCTGATTAACTGTGAACCATTGACCTTGTAAAGTGCACAAAATTTAATTAGACTTATGATAAATATTTTTATACTAAAGTTTATTTTACATTTAATAAACATGACATAAAATTTAGGCTAAAATATTTAAGCTAAGTTTTGGAGCACATATAAAGGGGACTCGAATAATAAGTGGACTTAATGTAAGGTTTTAAACTAGGATTTTATCATGTTGATAAACATGATAAAATTTTAGGTTAAAACTTTTAAGCTAAGTTTTATGGAATAAAAACTTCTTGTTAAAATAAAACATAATATAAGTCTTTAGCCTAAGGTTTATTGTATTAAAATAAATGCAATTGGAACCTTAGGATAGAGACTTAGATTAAGTCTATGTTTAGGAATATTTAGATAAAAAGATCATTTTATCATTAAAGTTCAAAGACCCTAAGTGTTTTTTTATATTTCCAAAAGAGGGATTTCCATTGATTCACATTGCAAGTAATAAGATTTAGCAACATTTTAAAGCATATTCTTATGTCTAAGCAAAATTATTGATGATCTTAAATTTTATGGACTTGTAGACATCAATGATGGCCTCACGAGCATCGAATGACCTTCATGAGAACATAAAATTTAAGTTCATGAAGTTCATTAGGTCCATAGATCCTAGATTTAACATGCTATACTAGATTATTTGGTCTTGACCAAGTGTAGACCATTGATTAAGATCCGAGCATATGGATGCCATTAGTCCCTAAAATCATGAAGAATATCGAGTTTAGATCAGGGCCATGTATGAAAAATAGACTAAATTAAAGGAATAAGTCTTAAAAGCATAATAAAATGGGTCCCTTCACAAATTATAGTCATAACCTAAGGTTTTAGCCTAATGTTTATCATATTAAGAAAATACAATAAACTTTAGGGTAAAAAGTTAGGTTGAGTCTAAATTTTAATGCATGGGGCCCTTTTAACATTAAGCTCAAATGTAGGAACACCATGTGGTGAATCTATGGGAATCCTTAGCTTTTGAATCTATTTGACCTTGGGAAGGGTATATATAACATCTATAGAGATCCAGGCTCCCAAGATTACGACACTTGTCATCCTCACGGGGATTTCTTAGGCCTTTGAAATTTTAATACCTTATTCACTCCATCGAATCTTTTTTGGGTGGGTTGTCATAAACCATTGATCATGATCCAGATACTTGCACATGATTGGCTCTCTTTGTAATTTTTATCCTAAGGTTTTTTTGTATTTTAAAAATACAATGAGACCTTAGGGTAAAACTTAGGCTAAGCCCATGTTTAATAAAAGGAGACCCATTTGATCTTGAGGATGATCACATGTCATCTGATCTTTGGTCTCATATAAGCACACATTGTTGATCACGATCTTGGTGCTCACATGGGATTGGCTTGATGGATCAAGGCTTAGATTCATTAGGTCTCCTTTGCTTTATTTGATCATCCTTTGTGATGAAGTGAGAGCCATTGATTTTTCAAAGAGGTAAGATTCTTAAATTAGGGTTTGGGTTGATATAGGAACTTAGGATAAAGTTTTAAAATTAAGGTCTCAATCATGTTAATAAACATGAATGGGGCTTATGACTAAGACTTTAGGCTATGTATGTAACAAATAGGAACACATGATGTTAAAAATAGGACCAAGTTAGGAACATAAAGGACCTTTTAAAATTAAATTCTAGACCTTGTTAAAATAAAGAGAACAAAAGGGGGAAAATATAAATGGACATCATAATAGTTTAGGCTAAGGTTTGGTTATGTTAAAAAACATGACCAAACCTTAATATAAAAATTTAGGCTTAAGTATAATATAAATTTAAAAATGTTCTCACCAAATTTACTATTTCCAAATATAAATTCAAATCAAGGATCTAAGCTAGGGTTTTCAAAAGGAGGGATTTAGAACATGAATCCAACTATGAGTTCTCACAAACTAAAGGCTAGTAAAATCTTGACTGAGAGTAAAAATGTGAAAATCCTAGCATGATCCATTAATAAGAGATCCATGAAACTTATAACTTAATACATGAAGGCCAATTGTTAGTAAAATTAGGCAAGGTTAAAGTAAAACCATGAAAAAATGGAATAATTTTATCAAGCGTATATGATCTTCAAATTCTAATAATGTGCATAATATCAAGCTTTTAGCATTAAGGCTCAAAGTATGTACAAGGGCCCCTATTTTTTAGAAATGGGGGTATGTTGACCTCAATAGATGGATAGAATTGCCTTGATCAAGGTTAAGATAGAATGGGGTTGTGGATAGGGTGTTCTTGACAAAATTTCAACTTAAACATAGGGGCTAGTTGACTTGAGGATTGATCATGTTGTGATCTTAGATGAGAGACTTAGGACTTATCAAGATAAAGTGAGACTAGGTCTATGCGAGCTCAATATAGACCATATTTTCCCAAATTAGAAATAGGGGATGAAAATATAATAATAGGATGCATGGTTATGAATTGGTTATGGAAATGAGAGGCATTGAGATGCATGAGAATGGGGGAATATGCATAAGACGAGATTTTGAAATATTTTTGTTTTTTTCCAAATTTTATGATTTTTTTGGATTTTTGACATATTTTAGTTTTTATGGATTTTGGGAATAAGTATATACACTATAAAAATGGGGTTAATAGAGAATGGAATATCATGCATCTTAAATAAGATGAGTATGGATGTAATAATGGATGGGATGACAAAAGGATGAGGGTGGTGTTGAAAAGGGGATAAAGACCAAAGAAGAATGGACTAGGGATCACCAATGACCAAATTGTGAAGGAACTAAATACCTAGTTAATTGAGTGTCTATTGGAGGATATGCCAAGATGATTATGGAACATTTCCAAAGACATCTACCATCCCAATATGAAGTTCAATACTAGAAGAAAGGATGGACATAATAGGATGTAAGATGGAAAATGATGGATAGGATTAATGGATTAAGGGATAAGAAAGACAAGGATGAAATGGAAGTTGGATTTTTCACACCTCACACACATAATGGTTAGTCTAAAGGAGTGTTCCCACTGTGGTCACCAAATGTAAGATTATAAATTTGAGCAATTGAATATGACTATACAATTTAACCAAAATTACTCAAAATACCAATCTACCATGAAAATATAGAGACATTAGGATAAAAATGCATATAAATGAATATTCATAGTAGAATTACATCCTAAATGTAAGTGCTCTAGATTAATATCAAAAAAATAAAAATATTAAATGCTACTGACTTAGATTTTCTTAGAAAGGATGATATTGGATTGATTCAAAACATGGATTAGTTGATAACATGATATAGAGGAGAAATGGATTTGATCATAAGAATGGAAAGGAAGCTCTTGGATTTCATAGTTGTTATCTCATTGTTTGGAATGAATGGAGTCATGGATTTAAATAGGCAATGGAGGGATTTCAAATTAAAAATTCATTGGAAGCCTCTAGAGAGGAAGGAGGGAATTATAAATAATTTAAAATTCCTTAGAATTATATAGAAATGGAGAAATATAGATAATCAGGAGGATGAGAGAAACTTATAGAGAGTATAAGCCTCTATGTTTATGTTAGAACTAAATGAGGATTAGGTGAGGATTAGTGACTAAGATTGTAGGAAAACATAGTTGTACGTAGATAGTGGGGGTGTGCGAGGATTATAATTTTAGATTCCAATATAATGGATAAGTGGGGTTAAGTGATAATCAAGATAGATTATAATAATTAATGAAGACATGGGAAGGGGTGAGGTTAGTAGATGAATGCAGAACATTTTATAAATATTAGAATAGGACTAAGATAATATGATATTAGGATAGATTATATGTAAATAGATGAATTTAACGATATTAGTGATGAAATAATTAAATATATGCTCCTCCTTGGGAACACCCTAATGATGAAAAAACTGATACTCAAACTTATTAGGTTGATACCTCTCCACCACATAATCATGATGCCCTATCAAGTAACACTCAGTCATTATATATCTAGTATATACACCATCCTCAGCCCAACCCCATTAAACCTATTTTTAAGGCATCCATGTAAT
>JARHVA010009518.1:125000-303407 GCA_037957365.1 Torreya grandis
AATGACCATTTACATAAATTAACAATTAAAACTGATGTAGATAACTCATAAACCTAATATTAAGGTTGACCAGCTTATTATTATGGTAGAGAGAGTAGTTTTGTAGATCCAACATTTCAATTGGATGGCTTTCCTATAAAAATTTAACTTGGTGATCATGTAACTTGGTCATTACATAATTTGAAGTATCTAATACCAAGAGGGTTGATAAGACTATTAAAAAATCAAAACATTCTCCTCTTTCTTACTAATCCTTTTCTCGGCATCCCTTTTTAAGAATGACATTTCATTCTCCTTCAAATATCTCCCCTAAAATGAAATCATATCGAAAGAATTTTATTTCATCCTCTAAAATGGCATGGAATTCCTATCTCCTCCCTTTTTAATTTACAATGGTGTCCTATTTCAAGGAAAAAAGAATAAATTAGAAGATAAAAACCTCACTAAAACATTTAACTCAATCAATTGACTTTTTCCTTCAATGGTAGTGTAGTTGCAAGAAAGCAATTGATTATGGATGGAGGTAATAAATTTTATGAAGAATTTTAATTTGACTCAACCTCCTCTTCTCTTCCAAGTGATGTAACCCATGAGAAATAGCTCCAAATTCAAATAACTACATTAAACCCTCACAAATCCTTTATTCCTTCCAAAAAGTCCATAGATATTTAAATATTTCCAACTTAATTATCAATAAAAATAATGTCCTTAAAAGTTTCTTTTATTCATAAAATCATTTCATATGATTATTAAAATTTTATAAAATCAAATTATAGTTTACTTTTACATTAAAATATAATTTCCATAATTATTTATTTTTCCCATTACTTTATTTATGAAAGATAAAAAAATTATTATACCAAAAAAATATTAATAAATTTCAAAATATTAAAACTAGACAGTAATAAAGCACACTCACATTACATTTTAAAAAAAAGATAAACATAATAAATATTATTAAAAATAATACCTAGCCACCTTTAATTCACTACACATATGAACTAATCAAGATCAAAATATCAAAGTTTGAATGATTATATCAATGTCTCTATTTGTCTCAATCCCTGACCTCTTTGTGAAAAGAGTATTTAGCAAAGAACAAACTTGACAAATTGAAAAAGGTGTCCCAAAAATGAAGAAAACCTATAAAGATAATAGATTCTATATTTCAATATATAAATATTTTATGTTTTATTTTAATTTTTTTTAAAGGCAAGGATGAATGGATAGTAATCATCAAATGAAATCAAGAAGCACAAGTGTATCACCAAAACCAAGGGATTGTGTACAAGTGACTCAATAAAACTATGAAAATGTCTGAGTTCTAATATGATCAATGAGGGGAATGAAATGGTAATGGAGGGATGTCATATAATACAATGAATATAATGATGATTTAATATATTAAATGTGCCAAAATAGAGATTTAAAATATCTATAACTTGACCAAGGAGGTTCATGTATATGTATACACAAGATAAATTGTTAGCAAAATGAGGGATGCTAACAATCAATCAAAATCATAATTCATAGGCTAAACAAATTTTCAATGGTACATTTGATGAGCAAAAGGGGGGAATAATGAAATACCTTTATCTACCAGTAGTGAATGTGACCCTCTTGATGTTTGGATGTTACTAAATTACTTGTTATGAAGACCACATGAATAAATGAACAACATCTCTCCTTGTCAATTAGATGATTAGATTTATGCTTGATGACTCAAATGCTTTAATTATAACTAAAAGGAGTAACGTTTTGGTGGGTTATGTGAGCTTATTTAGAGTTAAGGGATGTGAGCTCAATTTGTAAATTTTTAGGATATATATGAACCATTAATCTTTGTGTAATATCAAGGGTTGAGGATGAGTCAAATTCCTCATTGATTAAAGGAGGTTGAATATTAAATGTGAGGATTTTGATGTGTAAGGATTTATTTGATGAAGTTATGAGATTGATTAGATCTTGTCTCATGACTTGGGATTTGGAGTGATTGACTAGAGATGGGTAATGCGATGAATCAACTTGGGATTTAGAGTGATGTGATGAAATATGGATGATGTGATAATATTATTATTTTATTTATTTATTTTGGATATTTGGTGCATGTATTTTATTATTAAACTAATCAAATAACTAATATGATTAATTATCTAGTTAAATATGAAATTAATAAAATGGGAATTAGATGATTGACAAGGTATTGCCATGACAAGATTAATTGATATGGTGGATGAATAGTGTTAGAGTATATTATCTAGAGATGTAATTATGTTATGATGTCAAGTTTAAGGAGGATAAAATATGTTAAAATGATGAGATAATTTAAGCTCAATGATATTAGAGTGGAATAGGGATGAAAAGTGATGAATTATAGATGTCGACAATAAAGTTTTGAAAGTGGGGGTGTCATAAGTAAAGGGTCTAATTTTTTATGTCAACATTTTCCCTCTCTTTAAAAGCATGTTGTGAATGGGTGGGTAGATGAAGTACTTGTTGACCATTTTAGGTCACCATATAAGAGCAAATTTTAGCTCAAATATTTGAGTTTAATAGGGAAGATTCTTCAAATTCTAGTTGAGTTTAAGAATAATGGCTTAGTATTTAAACTTAGCATATTTTCAAAGAGACAATAGTTATGAAGGTAAGGCCTAAACAAAGATACCAAAATTTAAAGGTTGAGTAGATGTTGTGAAGAAGAAATCATCTCAAGAATTTTGTTCAATTCTTCAAAAAGTTGTCTAGGATATATGATGTTAGTAAAGTGCCAAAGTAAGTGGGTTAGTGGGATTATTCAACATGCCACAATCCTGGTAATCCAGAGCCCTAAAACCATTCGTGATAAGTGATAAATCTTCCTAGAGCCATGTATCAACATTTTTTAACCCTAAGATTGTTCAAAAAATTCTTTAAAACATAGTCAATTTTTTAAAAGTTGATAGGGGGAAAATGATATCAATAAATTGACAAAGTAATAAAGTTAATGGGATGATGCTATGTGGTGAAATATTGATGAATATGATCCCTAGGATGGTCTGTGTAGTTACAAAAAACCATCATAATAGTAAGTTATCAAGATTATGCCACACAACATAATCCTAACAACCTAGCATCTTGGAGCCATCCACCAAGTTCAAAGTAGCAAGGCCCTTAGGAGAGTGAGAAAGTGACAAGTGGTAGTGAAATGGATCCCTAGAACCATCCATATAAGTGCATGATCCTCTAAATAAGGGATATTAGGATGATTCTATGTGGTACAATCCCACAGCTCCTTTGTAAGAGTAGTTAACACACAATTAGAGCTTTGGCCAAGCAATAAAGGAGTGAGAAAAAGACACATGACTAGAACTTGTCATTAAATAATTTATTGGTGTCTATGCTAGCACTATCTAAGGTAAATTTGATGGCCTATTTCACCTATTCAAGGATTAAAATCCATGAGTGAACTATGTAACTAATTTTATTCATAGGAATCAATCTTGGAGTGGCTCAATCTTTAAAATCATGGTGTAACTTAATAGAAATGTAGGAAAAATGATAAGAGGGTAATGGAATTTGGCCAAGTTCATCATGGGATCTAATGCATCCACATAGACAAAGGAGAAGTTTTAGGCTAGGGAGACATGGTAGGCAGTTACACAAGAATGGTTTGGAATTCTTGAGAAGATATTCTCGCTTCTTCAACTACCTTCTCTAGTCATGATTTGAAATTGTAACCACCCCATTAGTGGGTATGACCAATCAAGAGTGTGAGCCCCTAATTTTTACCTATTTAAGTAGGTAGAATTATAATTAGAAGAGAATCTATTTTAACACAAAAACATAGTATAAATTACTCCATCTAGGATCCCTATTTTTAGTATGACTTGATTCTGCCTTTCTGTAATGATAGATTTTGAAGACCTTTGATCAATATAAGACCAAAATCTACCTTCCATATGCTAATATACTTGTGTGATTTTGATTTTTATTGATCTAATGTTGTTCTTTCTTTTGTATATCCTTTATTTTCACCTTGTTATTAGTAGGCTAAGTTTTATACAAGTTGTATGTTGTGTTGACATTGTATAGGCTAGTGATTTGTTGTGGAAATGATCTAATTGTATATGATTTGAGGCCCTTCATTTGTTTCTTCAATCCCCTATGCATAGAATCAAAACCTTCATATGAAATATTCATGTCTGAATAGTCTATTTTGAGGAGAGTGTAAGAAAGTTCCAATCAATTTTTGAGTCATTTAGTGTTATTAAGAAGATGGTGTAGGGACCATAAATCATTGTTTCATGACCTTTGTTAAGTTCTTAGGTTCTGTTCTATTTTATTTCTCCCTTTTCATGAAATTGAAATAATTTAACATTAGCCTAAGTGATCCATTAGAATAAATCAACCTTCTCTAGAGGTTCAATCCAACCACAAGAGACCCACAACCTTGGAGTGTTCCCATTATGTTGAATGAGTGATGAGGCCCAAACACCTCTTCAAAGGGTGAAACTCTGAGTGATAACATTTTTTAGCACATTTAGTGGGACCTCTACTCAAATCCATTGAGTTAAAAGGTTTTAGATATGAATTTGGTACCCTATTGGTAATATTTAATGTTGAAGACATTAAATAACCACATCATGAATTTGAACATTTTTTATCTACCCAACAGACTGATCTTAAAATATTTTCATGTCAAGAGAAACAAGAACTTTTTCAAGAAGTAATTTCCAATTTATTAATTTATCTACACCCTCTAGAAGAATATTAACTAAATCATCCTTATCTCCTATAAGATGATCTAAATAGCTAAGATAACCTTCCTCAAGAGCTCAATTTACTCCCCCTTTTGGTAGATTTCCCTAATTGAGAGAAGGATTTATTCCAGTCCTTTACATGGCTATCCTTAGAAATCAGGCCTTTATTCCCTTCAATGGATGAATCCCACTAAACCTTGCCCAATATGATGATATACCTATTTCATCCCTCAAGAGTATTACTTATTTCACTAGAGGGTATACTACCATACCTACAAAGCACATTAATGATGTGGCTAATATCTATTTAGTACATCTTACTAAGGAGAAATTTTTTATTATAATTTTATCATTCTTATTTAAAGGGATGGCTCCCCAATGGTATAAGATATTGACACCTAAATCTATAGAATCATGGGATAAACTAGGAGAAGCTCTATACAAATAGTTTAAATACAAATCAAACCATTTATCCTTGGTCAAATAGTTGACTTATATTAAGAGAGCACCATATGAGTACATGGTTGATTTTAATCTTAGATTTTAGAGTACATGGGATAGGATCCCATTATTTATAAGGCATACACCTACATATGCTTTTCTTTATTATATTAAAGACTTGAAAAGTGATGTCTCTATGATGATTCAATGAATGGGTGGTATAACATTACCAGATGCTTATGAGGTAGCCATTATGGCTTAAAATAGTCTTATTAACATTGGAAAAATTACACCAAGGACCCCAATGATTTTTTCCTAGAAATGCAACCCAATTTTCCACCTCAAATACCTATATTAACACATATTCTAATGCCAACTAGCCAACTTCTAAGCCAAGATATAACTACTCCTAGCCCAACAAATGATTTACAAGAGGTCAAAAGTCTTATCCAATTTTTTTAAAATAAGTTGGTTACTATTAAAAGGTATCAAGCTCATAATTACAAATCCATATCAAGCACCTTATCAGTCTTATTAGAATAATAGATTGCCATATCAGGTAAATTTCTAATGACAAATTATCCCTAAAAATTCTTATGAAGATTTTAATCCTAATGCTTCAAGTATATCTAATGCCTTACTCCCTATCCAAAATAACCTAGTATAGGATTATGAATGGTGCTTCTCATGTAATCTTACCCACTTCCAAACCACCTATCCTAATGGTGTTATTAACCAAGCATTGATGAAGCACCACCAAAACCATAATCTTCTCAAGAGATAGTGCAAAGTTGATGCTACACTTATAAATTGGTAAAGGGATGAATATTGTGGAGTAAATTAGTTACAAGGTCAGAACTAGGCTTATTATTCATGTGTAGTGGCCAATACTAGGTCTAAGAAAAGGGTTGTGGAGATTGAACCGACAACCAGTAAGTATCCCACATTAATTTATCTAGTATTACATGAGATTTATGATCTTAATTCAGCTCCAAAGGTGCAATAAATTTAGAATAATTAGACTTTAATAATTTGAGTACATCCCAAAATCCATCCTCAATCAACACAAGTGTAAGAAGGTACTACTGTTAAAAAATTAAAATAAAAGGTTGGTACTTCCCCATTCAATATTATTGAACATATGAAGAAAAAAAATGTGAATATACCCTTGTGGGAGTCTTTATCCATTTTAAGACAACAAGACTTATTACAAATAAATTTATCTAACCTTGGTCTTTCAGAAGAGTCATAAAAGGAATGACCAAGTGTAGTGCTCATACATACCCCTTAATGAAAGGAAGGTCAGCTAAATAAAGGTGAGAAACCCCTACCATTATATATTTCTTTGATCATTGGTAGTCATTTATCCCATAATTGTATAATAGATTCAGAGGATAGTAGCTTAGTGATGCCAAAGCAGATAGTAGACCAATTGGGTTTGGAAAATGAGCCACTCTCTCAAGGATTAGTTCAGCTAAATGGAATAGTCATTAAGACCCTTGATATCATAAAGAGTTTGGACATCACCTTGTATGCTTATTATAACTTTTCCATTCCCCAAGATGTTTTCATAATTGATCTCTATCCATACTTTTTCTTGTGTATTTTTAGAGATTTTATTGCCAATATTGGAGGATACCTATCATTTGATTGGTTTCACGTGATGTTTATAACCAAGTATGGAACTAGAGTCACCATTAGGTCTAAAACAATTTCTAAAAACCATATTAAACCTTATTTATGAAATGCCATAAATTCTAATTGTACAATCTTTGACTAATAATACCATCTTATTGAGCTATAACTAAGTACACCCATTGAAGGCACACTTGATTTGTTACTGAATGAATAGGGGATTGATCATCATGAGTTTTATCCCTATAGACTCATTGAAGAGACTAGTCTACATAACTATTACTTATATGAAGAAGATTATTTCATTCTAAATCTTGTGAATACTAATGAATGTGATGATGGAGTATTTCAAATGAAATTTGATAGATCAAAAAGTAAAAATGAAGTAGGAAGAGGTTTCATGTTGGTGTATCCCTTGATGGATACATATTGTTCTATTTAATATTTCATTTTAGTTGTACCAAAAATTCTATCGAGTATGAAGCTCTTAGCCATGATCTCTAATGGGCTAGGAAGAGTGGACTTAAACACCTCCAAAGTATTTGGATATAGTGAGTTGGTTGTGACCAAGGTAATAGGAAAAAATGTGATAAAAAATTAGCTATTGAAGTCCTATAAACATAGAGTTTGGGAACTCAAAGAGGACTTTGAAGCATTTAACATTCAATCCATCCCAAGAGAAATGAACAAACAAGTTGATAAACTAGATACTATTGGTGCTCAGTTTAACATTCTAGATGACATCAAAAGTAATAAGATGTAGTAATATCTCAAGTTTGTTTTTAGACCTTCCATACATGATAACACCATGAACTGGTAAGTGTGTGATAATGATCAATAGATTATTCTTTTCTAAAAATAAGAGGTTGAATTCTCAACAAGAAATTAGGATAAATTGCAACAATAATATGATGATTAGGTCATTCAATTAAAGTCAAATAAACTTCCAAAGGGGTTGATCACACTTGAAAACAAATTTAATGCTGATGATCAGGACATATGAGAGAAGGTGAGCATGAAGAATAAATAAAAAAACTATGAACAAGTTGTCATCTTTAAGAATAAACTCCTCCACATTGATAAGGTATGTAAAAAATAAGACAAACATGCATTCATTAAACTCTAATAATATTTTTAGGACATATTTACATGGAAATATAGTGATGTTAAAGGGTTTGACCCTAGTTAGGCACAACACGCTGTAGAGTTGATTTTTTATGCCAATCTATTTAGGTAAAAATAGAGACCCATAAACCCTAATATAGAGCCTATCATGAGGAAAGAGTTGACCAAGTTGATAGAGGATAGGATAATCTTTACAATTAAGCATTCATCTTATGTTTCAAACTTGGTCCTTATAAAGAAGAAGAATGGAGAGATAAGGTTTTGTGTTTATTTCAGGGACCTAAAATGAGCTTCATTGAAGGATAACTACCCACTACATTATATGAAGTTGATCTTGAAAATGGTGGTAGATGAAGAATGATTTTCCCTCTTGGATGGATATTTTGGATACAATCAAATCTTAGTGAAGGAGGAGGATTAATTCAAGACACACTTCACAAAATGAGTTACTTATTCCTACATAAAAATGCCCTTTGGTTTATATAATATAGGGGAAAAGTTTTAGAGAGCTATGGACATGCCATTCTAAGGACTAATTAATGATATTGTACTTATCTATATTAATGATATTACAATATTTTATAAATATGTTGGTGATCATCTGATTCATCTTAGGTATGTCTTTGATAAATGTAATAAGTTTGGGGTTTCACTCAACCCCAAGAAGTGTATTTGTTCAATCTATGAAGGCAAGCTTATAGGCCAAATTGTCTCCAAGGAAGTAATTTCAATTGATTTTAAAAGGGCAAGTGCCATTTTACCATTATGCCTACCTAATCACAATAAGGGGATGCAAAGCTTCTTAGGAAGGATCAATTTTTTTAAAAGGTTTGTTCTTGATTTTATCAATCTTGTAAAGCCTCTAACTATTATGTTAAAGAATAATTAAATATTATACTATTCAAAGGAGAGGAAAGTTAAATTTGAAGTGATTAATCAAGCCATAACACAGGCTCCTAACCTTATAAATCCATATTTATCCAAAGACTTTACTATATATGCCTTTAGAGTTATAAACACTAGTTTAACTATGCTAGTGCATAAAAATAATGAGGACATGGAGAAATCAATAACTTTATTTATCCATGGCTTAGAAGGTTATGAGGTAAAGTATTCCTTTATCAAAAAATAAGTGCTAACTATTGTAAGAAGTTTGAATAAGTTTAGACACTTTTTGTCTAAAAATAAGGTGCATTTACTTGTATTTCACTCAAGTGTCAAAGAGTTCCTCCTAAGCAAAGCTTTAAATTAAAAGAGGGTAGGGTATATTACAAAGGTGATGGAGTATGATGTGTACATTAAGGTCACAAAGCTGGTAAGTGGCAGGATGTTTATGTGAGTAGTTGGATTTAAATCTATAAAATTATGATAATGTTGTCTTAATGCTCCAAGATCAATAAAATTCAATTATACCTTCATTTCCCACTAGTTAGACTTAATATATGGTCAACTTCTTCTAGACCAGTGAGTTCCCTCAAGGATTTAATAAGGCCAAAAGAAGGTATTTTAGATTGCATTCAATCCCTTATGTTTTGATTGATGATGCGTTGTTCAGAAGAGACCTTAATGGATTACTCTTGAGGTTCATAGAATCAGACCATGTGAATAGGATTATCTAATAATTCCTTGATGGACCATCATGAGGCCATTATTCACCAAAGACTATTGTTATAAAAAACATGTGAGATGCCTATTATTGGTTGAATCTATTCAAATATACACATTCATGGGTGAGAAATTGTAATAAATGTACATTTTTTATTGATAAGTAGAGGTTAAAATCCTTACCACTATGCCTAATACAATCTAATCAACCATTTACATAGTGGGGCCTAGACTTCATCAAGATGATAAATCCACTATCAAGTGTAGGAAATAAGTGGATCCTCATAGACAAAAATTATTTCACAAGGTGGACAGAGGAAATAACACTTAAATAGAACAATGAGGAATCAATTATGGATTTATATGATGACATTATAGTGAGATTTGGTGTTCTATCCACCATCATCTCTAACAATGCATTAGCCTTCTATAAAACTAATATTCATGAGTGGGTGGTCTAGCGAAACATCCATCTAAGCACCTCCTTAAACTATTACCCTTAGGGTAATGGTCTAGTTGAGTCAATAAAAAAAATGATTCATATTATTAGAAGGACCATGGAGCACAATCAATAATCTTGGCACATAAAAATCATTAAAACCATTTGGGTTGATCAAATCATGCCCAAAAGAGTGTTGGGGTATTCACCCTTCATGTTAGTCTATGGGAGAGAAACCAAGTTTCTTGCATCCTTCAAGTTGCCTTCAATAAAAATCATCCATCAATTATAAATACACAAGAGTGATCCCTTTATGCTGAGGCTATCCAAGATAATAGAGCTTGAAGAAACTATAGTGCAAGTTGTGCACACCATGGAGCTTCAGCATGCCTAGACCAAGAGGACCTTTGATAAGAAGGCCACTCATAGAAGTTTCCAAGAAGGATATTTGGTGCTCAAGTGGGATACAAATAGAGCAAAGGTCAAAAAAATACAAAGTTTGGAACAACCCTTATGTCATGACTGGATACAAACCATCCATTGCCTTTCATCTCTCCAAGTTGAATAGGGAAGAAATTCCAATACTATTTATTGGGTTTCATTTGAAACATTGTTCTTGAAGTGTTCTCAAAATCCTTGTACATAATATTTTAGTTGAAATTATTTCTTCCAAGTGCTATTGCACATTAGTTTATTTGTTTTGATTTCCTCTTGTGCCTTTGACATAGTTCATTTACTTGTTTTATTTATATTATTTATTTTATTGGGGGTGTTTTTAGTTCATTATAAGGTGGTATAAATTCATGACATTGAATCTTTATGGAGTTGGTATAATGTCTTCTTATTTGTTCATCATTTAGGCCAAGCAAGTTGCAGTAGGGTTGTGTTTATAGAATGAATAGTTTCAAAGGCCTATATGACTCTATGCCTAATGGATTTATTGAAGGCTATTGTATTCCTACTTAGCAAGAAAGTAGCCCCACAAAGGTCACCAATAATGTTGACCATTTTTTATTACCATGAGGAGCAACTTTCAATTAAAATCTGAGTTTAATAGGCAATTTTATTCAAATTACATCCAAGTTCAATGAAAATGGATAAGTATTTAGATTTAGCACATTTTGAAAGAAATAAAAATTCTAAAGGTGAGGCCTAAACAAAGATGCCAAAAACTAAAGGCTGAGTAGAAGCTGTGAATAAGAAATCATCTCAAGACTTAGTTGATTATTCAAAGAGTTACCTAAGAGAAAATATGTTATCAAAGTCTCAAAGTAAGTGGGTTAATGGGATGATTCCACATGTCACAATCCTAATGACTTAGAGCCTAAAACCATTCATTCCAAGTGTGAAAGCCACTCAGATCCACATTTCAAAATTCTACATCCCCAGGCCTATTCAAAAAATTCTTTAAGACTTAGTCAATTCCTCAAAATATGCCCAATGGAAAATGATGTTAGCAAAGTACCAAAGTAAGTAGTTTAGTGGGATGAAACCCCATGGTAAAATCCTAATGACCTAGAGCATCGAGATGGTATATGTAGCTGTAAAAAATTATTAGAGTAATGGGTTAGTGGGATGATGCCACAAGGCATAGTCTTAGAAACCCAACATCCTATATCCATCCACCAAGATTGAAGTAACAAGGCCCCTAGGTGATTGATAAAGTGACAAGTGATATCAAAATAGATCCCCAAAACCATTCATACAAGTGCAAAATCCTTTGCGTAAATAAGATAGTGAGATGATTCTATATGGCACAATCCTGATACTCATTTAAAAGAATAGTCATCACACACTTAGATCTTTGGCCAAAAAATGGAGTGAGAAAAAGACATTTGACTGGAAGTTGACACTCAATAATTTTTTGTCATCTATGTTGGCATGATTTGAGGTAAATTTAACAGCCCATTTCACCTGTTCAAGAGTCAAAATTCATGAAAGAACTTCTTAACTGACTTAATTCATAAGAATCAATCTTAAAATAACTCGATCTTGAGAATCATGGCACAACTTAACATAAATTTGGGAAAAATGATTAGAGGGTAATGGAATCTATCCAAGTTCATCATGGGCACAAATGAATCCTCAATCAGATAAAGGAGAAGTTGTAGGCTAGGGGGA
Organism: Torreya grandis; assembly: GCA_037957365.1. Lineage (NCBI taxonomy): Eukaryota > Viridiplantae > Streptophyta > Pinopsida > Cupressales > Taxaceae > Torreya > Torreya grandis. The sequence goes on from JARHVA010009518.1 coordinate 137,106, forward strand.
CGTGGTAGGCAATTGCATAGGAGTGGCTTAGAATTACTGAGAAGATATTCTCACTTCTTTGAATACCTTCTCTAATCATTATTTGAAATTTTAACCACCTAGTTATTGGGTATGACTAGTGAAGATCTTGAGCCCTCCATTTTTTCCTATTTAAGTAGGTAGAATTGTAATAATAAGAGTCTTTCTTTTAGCACATAAATTCTATATAAATTTATCTATCTAGGATCCCTATTTTGGGTATGATTGGACTTTGCCTTTATATAATGCTAGATTTTCAAGACTTTTGATCAATATAAGACTGGAATTTACCTTTCTTATGTTGATATGTTTTTGTAATTTTGATTCTTAATTGATCTACATTTTTGATAGAATATATTCTTCCTCTTGTATGTCCTTTGTTTTCTCCCTATTATTAGTAGGCTGATTTTATACAAGTTGTATGTTGTGTTGACATTGTCTAGGCTAGTGAGTTGTTGTGGAAACCAACTAGTTATGTTTGATTTGAGGTACTTTAGTTATCCAAATAATCCCTTGTGCATAAAATCAAAACCTTCATATTAAATATTGATGTATGAATAGTTGATTTTGAGGAGAGTGTAAAAAATTTATAGTTAAATTTTGACTCATTTAATGCTATTAAGAAGCAAGTGTAGGGATCATAAATAATTGGTGCATTACCTTTATTAAGTTCTTAGGTTATATTCTATTCTCCTTATCACTTTTTGTACAAGTGTATTATTTATCTTTAGCCTAGGTGATCCATAAAAATAAGTCATCCTTCTATAGAGGTTCACTCTAACCATAGGTGACCCATAGTATTGAAGTGTTTTGATTATGTCGATTGAGTGACAAGGCCTAAAAAACCTCCTCAAAGGGTGAAAATATGAGTGATAATTTTAGTAACAACATTTCAAAGTATGAAGAATCCAAAAAATGGCCACATGAGAATGTCTCTAGTGATGTGTCAGTATTATGAATGGTTTGAGATGATTCTTACTAAAGAGGGCATGCAGGGATGAAAAACACATATAGGATATCTAAATGATAATAAAACTATTAAAATGTATATATGAGGGTTAAAATTGATAGGTGGTAGTGAATAAATATGGGTTGGGTTATAATAAGATGTGATGAAGAGAGAGTAAGATGATGATGGACATGGATATAGGATATTAATGCATTGAAGGATGTGGTTAACTCACAAGCTAAGGATTGCATGCTTTGATTAGTTTTTATTGTTAAAATTTGACCCAAGAAATGATAAATTAAAGGGATTATATTTGGAATGATATATCCATATGATAAACATAGGAGCTTTGATTTACCCCAAACAACAATATATGTGAGAGACTAGATTTATGAACAATATATACTAATGAAGTTGCACATTTTGATTGAATTATTGATTGATTGTTTAGGATATGTAAACATAAATCATAGAGTTAACAAATTATATGGATTATTGATGCAATGATCCCATTTATGGATGATTTCATGATTGATTAATGACCTTTCAAAAAATGAAGAAGCCAAAAAATAAAGGCACATGAGGATGCCCCCAGTGGTAATAGATTGATACTTATAATATAATCAAATGATATTAGGTTATATTGAATGGATATGGACTATATGAGATTGGATATGGATTTTTAGTTATAACAAATGTATGTGGATGATGGCTGTTGATGCTGGGAACATGTTGCCAAGCTTGCATGAATTCTAATTGTTTATGCAACCTTATTTTTTATATAAAATATGCTAGGATGCACCAAGATATATAAAACCATTATTTAATTATTTAAATATGCCATAGGACTTAAATTAATGCAAAAAATAATAAAACACATAAACAAAAAATCAATAAAATAAAATACACACACAAAACAATGTAGATGCCTTCTGTTACTTTTGATTTTTTGATTATTTTCCTGAAATTTCTATTATTGTTGGAATTTTGATGTTTTATGATGTTTTTGAATTTTTTGTTTTTATAATTTTTACATATTTTCTCATATTTTTTGATGTTTAGGGTTTTGATGATTTTTTTTATTTTTAGGATTTTTTGATTTTGTAGATTTTATTCCCATTTGGTACCAAAAAAGGGAACACATTTTATAGAAATGGAGATGGTAGTGGTGGTTGATATAATGGATTTAGGTTGATGTTTAAGGATGAATATAGATGAATATGAGAGGATTAGGGATGATGATGGAATGATAGGTATGGATATTAGAGGATTATGGGTGGTGAAGGATGCATAGGGATAAATACAAAAGGATTAAGGATGATAAGGAATGATAATGGAGTGTGGTGGGGATGAAGATGATTGAAGAAGATGAAGATTAAGGTTGATTATAGGCCTCTAATGATCATTTTGGGTAAGAATAATGTGTCCAGTCATCGAACCACCATTACAAATATACCAAGATATTTCTTAGATGAAGTTTAACATTTCTTCCATTTCCTTATTAAGGTAAAAATAAGGGAAAGTATGGACATGGTAGGATATATAAATGTATTATTGAAAGGATGGTTATGAGGATGGTAGATATTTCCTCCACAAATGCATGATACTTGTAGACAATTTATTTATGCATGATGTGAGAGACTATTTTTCAGCATGGTACTTTCCCAAGGTGCCATAAAATGGGTTCTCATTTATTCATAATTATTTTTATTTCTCTTTACATTTCTGATTTTATTATTAGATTATGATTTTAATTTTTTGATTTTATTTTTATGGAATCCTAAATATTCTTAAAGTTGAAAATCATTTGATTAGAATTTAGTCAACCATTTTCCTATTCTAATGGTCAATTTCCTAAGACCATGTCATTAATGTGTGCTCTATAGGTATTGTCATTGATTTTTTTAATTATTGATTTGGATTCCTCCAAACACCTTAACTAGGTTCCACCATGGCCCCTATGATAGAGGGTGTTTCCAAGGAGGGTGATTTGGGATTTGCATTGGATGATGGATATTATTTAATGGCGAAAAGGATTTTAATGGATGATATGATCATGAAGTTGAGTGAAAATGTTGATAGACCATATAAAATTCAGACCAATAACCTCACATACCAATTTGGATTATGATTATTATATGAGTGATTCATAAAATATGATTTTGGATGTTATGGGGTCAAAGACATGTTATAGTTCTATTAGGAGAACCATAAGATATTTTTCATCCTTAGGCCTAAGAGTTGATGCAAGATCAATGAATTTAGGAGTCTCCTTTATTCTAATGATAATTTCAATAATGTCTTCATCTTAAATTTATGTTGATGCAGGGAGAAGGTAGGGTTCCTTATTTATAATGTGATTTTGATTTTTATTATGATTATTAAATAGTAATTCAAAGAGTTTTTCACTAAAGGATATTTATTTTTAATTTATTTTTATATTTTTTTATCATTTAATTCTTTCTAATTGAGTAAAACTTCATGTTCCTTGAGAGGCATTGATTTATTACTGATGGTTTTAGATTACTCTCTATGCTAGAGGTTATATTTAAATCCCACGATGGTGTGATTATTTTGTAATTCTTAAATAGGTCCATTGGTACATGATCATGTTAGTATCAGTGGTTCAGGGTGATATACTGGATGTTAAGATGGATAGGAAGGATGGTTGTTTTGATGAATGGATTAATGGTAGAAATATACTCATAGAGGTTATAATAGGAAACTATTTGGATGTTTGTAGAAGCTTCATAAAAAATATCATAAGTGTCATTGATGCTCTTCTTTTGATCAGTAGGATATTTACAACCGATACTGTGAGTTCCTTAGTTTATAAACATATAGATTAGCTCCAAGATTCATTATTCGCGATGGCCAAGTAATTTTCATTCATAACTCATGATTTCATAAATCTTGTTTGTGATGGGGTACTTCTTGATTTTCAAACATTGGGTTAGGATATCATTATATAGTAAGGAGTGATTGATTTTGTTGATTTGTTTATATTTGAGAAGACTATATTTAAAAAAATATTTGAACCAAATTGATAATATTTTGATTCTTATTTCTAGTTCGCATGAGTTATACCATAGTTTTAAGGAGAATCTATATTAACAACTTTTTTTATTTTTTGTCTAAAATTAACTTCATAACTCGAGGCTTAGTGTTAGAGGCTTTGATATGAAATGAGAGACTAGATAATCGATAAATAGAGGTTATATTATGTTGGTAAAATTTGAATAGTCAAAAATTATGTTAATGAAATATTTTGAGTAGGTCATGCAAATCAAAGATGGGATGGTCCATGATAGGTTTTTCAAATATGGTTTGACCAATGATGCATTCATCAAGGATGGTCAAACCAAGATTGGAATCATAAAAAATGGGGGTATAAATGGTGGGATCATCCAAGATATGATCATTAGATTGAGGCTCATCAAATATTGGCATAAAAAAATGGGTTAGTCTAAGATGGGTGGTTGGTCAAATATAGGTTCATGAAAAATGGACTCATCAAATATTAGCATACCAATGATGGTGTTGAATTAGGATGTTGTTAGATGGTCAATAAGATTGGTTTACCCTTGATAATGATTTTTAAGATATTGATAATTTTATAGAAATGGATCTTGGCATACCATTAATTTATTATCCTTAGACATGCATGTACTCAATTCTTAAATAATTTTTTTTGGATTAAAAATGATAGGATATAGTTGGATAATGGTGGATTATGGGTTCAATTGTTGGGATATTGATTTGGTGATGGTTAATTGTGTAATTTTTGATTAGATTGTGATTGATTTTTGGATCATCTCCTATGGGATTATTACTTTAAGGTTTGTTTCTCATAAGGTTTCCTTTAAAATTTTGGAAAGTGTAGATTTAACGGCTCAAGAATCAGATGATTATGGGTGCTCATTAGTGATGTGGTCTATTTTCACATTTGTCCCAAAGTTTAGTAAAGTGTATCTTGGTATGGGATTTTGGATGGTTTGATTGGAATGGGTGTGTTAGAAAAGGTTTCCATTTTTGGTGGACATGGGGGATATCAAGATGGGGATTGATACTGGTGGATGGGAGTCATTCACCACCATGGAGAGGGAATAGATTTGGGCTAAAAATATGGTTGTTATTTGTTTTAGATGTCATTGTATTAGTTTTGATTATTTTATTTAGATTGATTTGATTTAACTTGGATTTTATACTTGAAATGTTTAGCATAAGGGATGCAATAAAACACATGCAAGTATAATCTAGTTAATAAAGTAATATTACAATGGTCTAGTGGCCTATAGATTATACCCTGAAAGGTATGTGGTGGGTGATATTGGGTAATGTTGTGTTCTATTCACTACTATCCATCTTTGGTAAAGATGTTTATAATATATGTTAAACAAGGCTATCTAGGGGTGTCATTTATACCTCATAGTATATTAAGGCCTATGTTGAATAAGTGATTTTTGGGGCCTAGGTATTGGTGGGATGAAACCATCTCACTTTAAGGCAATGATAAAATAAAAAATTACTTCACCAATAATAATAGATCTCTAATAGTTTATATACGACACTAGATCATGGGGATTATCTCTATGTTGGGTGATGAAATCCTAGTCACAAAACCCTTAAAAGATAAGACAAATTAGGCACATGTTATTTATGATTACCAATACCACCTTGGGACATGAGGGAAGATAATATGTAACATGTCCTAAGGATAACATGATTGATTTGGTCCACATTTTATTCCCAAGTTTGCCTTATAACATGAGGGAATAACATACATCGTGTAAATATCATACACAAGAAATAAAAGTTAAATGAAATATAAGTAAACAATATTGATTAACTTATCTTTAAAAAAAATTAAATGTGTTTTTGTTGATAAAATGTCTCTGGCTATTGAAAACCTGCATAAAATTAGTTAGTATCTTGGTTGAGATGTATTCATTTTACATGTACTTGAAATTAAAAGGTTATAATATACATATGTTATAACCCAACATGTAGATACCACTCTTTAGGATGTAAAAACTACAACTAATGTATATGTCATAGTTTATACATAGACGATGAGACATGAAATTAAAAAAAAAGAAGATAAAGACATTATTTTATCTAACATAAACATTATTTTGACTCACTAGATGTCGATATATAAATAAATAAAAATATGTAAATGTAGATGATGATCTAACTAATATAGACATCATTTTGATTAATACAAACAATGATATAACATATACATTGTAGTGTCCTTATGAACACTAAAAATAGAGACACATTTGGACTATATACAAACATCAAACAACTATGTGAAGATATCATTCTTAATAATGAAGATGCTTTTACCCAAAACAAAGACATTGTAAGATTGGAATTAAAATTTGAAGCTAAAATTGACCAAATTAACTCAATTTTACCACAATTAGATTCTAAAATATGATAACATAGGTAAAATACTACCTATCAAGCCAATATAAGATAAATGATTATAGGATTAACTATCTTGTTTGGCATGAAAAATTTATACACAAGACAAATTATTAGTAAAAAATGATGTTAGCAATCCATAAAAATCAAACCACTTATGCTAAACAAATTTTAAATGGTACCTCTTATGAGAAAATATGGGGAAATAAATTGATAGATTCACCTACCAATAGATAAAGTGACCCTCTTTATGTTTGGATGTTTCTCAATTGATTTTTGGATGTAGTTACTTGTTATGGAAATTGTATGATCAAATGAGAAACACCTCCCCTTGTCAACTAGATGATTGGTTTGATGATTTATCAATTTCATGCTTGATATATAACTCAAAGGAGTAGATTATTGGTAGGATATGTTAGATTTTTAAAATATATGATTGTATTTATTTTTTATGAATTTTTTGTTTGATATATAACTCAAAGAGAAAGATATTATTAGGCTATGTGAGTTTTTTTTAATGAATGGATGTTAGATCAATTTATAGATTAAGGATGAATATGAATTATTGATCTTGATGAAAGATAAAGGTTTGAGGATGAGTCAAATTCCTCATTTAATGAATTAGGATTAGAATTAAATGTGGTAATTTGGATGTAGAAGGATTGATTTGATGAAGCTATGGGCTTGACTAGATATTGTTTTATGACTTGGGATTTGGAGTGATTTACTAGAGATGAGTGATGTGTGACTTGGGATTCAGAGTGATGTGATTAAATATGGGTGATTTAATAATTTTATGATTATATTTATTTGTTTTGGATATTTGGTGGATGAATTTTATTAATATACTAAGTGAATAACTATTATTATTAGTTATTAAGTTAATTTGGATTTGATAATATGGGAATATATAGGATTGGCATATTATTATTATGATAATATTAAATTATTGGAGAGATTAATATTGTTAGTGTGGATTATATATAGATGTAATGATGATATGATGAAAGGATTAGGGATAATAGGATATGATAAAATGATGAGAGAATTGAGGTTCAATGACATTAAAGAGGATTACTGATGAATAATGATGAATTAAGGATGTCTAAAACAAAGCATAAAAAGTTGGGGTGTCACAAGTAAAAATTCCATATTTTTATTTCTAAAATATAAATACCTTACTTTGACTTACATTTGAAATGTCATAGGCTAAAAATAGTGAAAATAAGACTAGATAAAAATATAAACAAAATCCATAAATTGTTTGACAATGAGAAAAGTTGTAAAATTTAATAAGAATAGTCCACCCTATGAATATGGTCAATTAGAATTTTTAAACTCATTAATATATAACATTTTATTAATTTTTGAATTATAAATTTCAAAATTTTAAACTTTATGTGATTGGTCAGTAGAGGAAGATGACTAGGAACCTAACTTCACTTCATGGAATTGTTTACATTGTACTATAAATAAAATATTTTATAAATTATCATTAATTGACCAAAATATTATAAGAATAAGATAATAATTTAAAGGTTAGTGGTTCAATACCCATGAGGATTGGACACACATATCCTACATGCTCAGAATCAAGTCTCATTGTAGTTCTAGTGCCTCATAAGTATTCAAAACTCAATAAGATAAATGATTTTTTTCTCTCCATATATAATTTTATATGACCTTATTTTGGTAAAATATTTTTTGGAAAAATATTAATAATGGAATAACTAGATTAATGTACATGATCCTTTTATAAATATGTAGACTTTATAATAAGACTAGATAAATGTGTAGGAGAAACTTAGCTAAAAGGAGATCCAAATGAGACTAGTCGATGGTGAAATGGATTAAGTTAATTATATATATTTTTAATTCATAAATAAAAATTCACAAATAGGTATATCCTTACACACCCAAAAAATACGTGGTGAAAAATTTATGAAACAAATTCAATAATAATGTGATGACCTCCAAAATACACTCAAGCTTGGTTATCTCTAACAGTCTTTTCCCATACTTACTTTTTATCTTTATAAACCTTGAAATTTTAATTTTTGATTCATTTATTATCTTAGTGATTTATTTTACTCTATGGTGACAAAAATTCCATTCTAGGTTACAAAATCATGGCTCTAGTTTACAAAACTCCTACTTCAGGTTATAAAACTGACCTTTCATGCCTCAGTCTATTGTAGTGGTTTCATTGTATCTATGGGGGTTTATTAAATTTTAATGGTATTTTTTTATCTTATAAGTGGAATTTACATCATTATAAGAGGTGGTTTCATCTCTGTCACTTTCAAACTATGTTGATTTTGTCATAGTTTGCCTGTTTTCCTCTTTTGGCATCTATAACTTGAGTTTCCACACATTTCACATGATTCTACTCATGTTTATTCCTTGAATTAGTTTTTGTTTACCTTCTTGACTTCCCAAATAATCACCACTCTTTTTTATCATTATTTATTCTTCCCAAGTTGATCTTTGAGTCAACCACCAATTAAACTCACCCTTACAGCCTCCTTGCTTACTCTAAAAGTATCTCCATTTTTAGGAATTTTGGATCTAAATTTTAATTGAATATTAGTTTTTTAAAGATTACATACAACCAAAACTTTTTTAATTTTATTTTGGGTTTATATATTTTGTTATTTTCATGCTATAATACACACTTTTAAATAAGGAAAGTCACTAGATCAGTAACATGCTCTTTGTTATGAGTAGACCAACCAACCATAGTTAGCTAGTTCTTTGTTTGTGATTATGTTCCCCTATATTATATTATTATTTATTCAATTATTTTTTATTTCCTTTTCATGATATTTAAAATGGTACTTTGAATAGAGGAATTATCTTAGTAAGAATAATGTACAAGAACAATCAACATTGCCTTCATCTCGTCTCACCTTGATTAGGCTTGAGGTTTTTCAGTTTGAGTTTAGTTTATTATTTATTATATGTATAATAATGCAGGTATATTTTATTCATTATATTATCTCCATTTTAAAAATTCAAAAGGAAACTAAAATCTCTCTCTCTCTCTCTCTCTCTCTCTCTCTCTCTCTCTCTCACACACACACACACACACACACACACACACACACACACACACACACACACACACACACACACACACACACACACACACACACACACACACACACACACACATCATAAAAAAACATCCCTTAGATATCTTCTTTGTAAATACATTATAGTTTTCTTTAAAATGAATATATTTTAGGTAGATAAAATTAAAAAATAGAATAGTTACAACCATCACAAAATAATTCATTTTTAGTGTTAGATAACCTTGCATTCAAAGAGCAAATTTCAATCAAATATCGACAAAAAATTAGATCAACTAGATAATCAAAAACTCACATATTAGGCTATGAATTTATTAATTTTTATAATGAAAGAAATATATTCCATAATAGTAAATTTATAATATAAGAACATTGTTTTTTCATACTTTCATCCCTAGGAAATTCAATTCATAGGAAATCATTTTATAATAGAAAAAATCAATTTTTAGTTTACATACAAAATTTAATTTCTAAATTTGTAGTAAATATATTTGATAGGGATTAAAGTTTTGGTTGTCACATTTTCATGTTAAAAAATAACATTTTTATTTTCATATCATACCATTTACACAAATAAACCAAAAATAAATTCAATTCATTTATTTTGAATTGAAAGAGTCATCTCACAAACTAGGTGAAACATAATTTTTTTTGGCAACTATACCTTTATTTTAATGTTTAGTTTCCATTATTTCATGCATTATAAGGGTCATAAAAATAAAAATTTAAGAACATATTTAATTCATTTACTTTTATTTATTCTTTTCTTCCATACATTCAACATTTCTATCTCAGCAAGAATCTTAACTTATTATTTTTGTCAAAACATCAAAAACAATAAAAAATGTCTTTTCAAAACAAGAAAAAACATACAAACCTTGTTTTAACCTCAAAAACAAAAAGTATCAAACCTAAACAAACCTTCAATATACTATATTATACTTATATACCACCTTTTCCTTAATTCTTAGAAGACACTCCCCAAGAGTCAACTCATTCCTAGAACATGTCTTTTTCCTAGAGTTAGAGACCTGTATCCTAGCATCAACATTCAATCAAATATAAACATAGAATTAAAGAGAGAAGTTTAAAATTCTACACCCATACCTCATATTATTTTAAAATCCCTCAATAATCGATATGATAAATAGATAATTCTTTATCCTTCCACTGTCATATTAACTTAAAACTAAGGCCTCTAGTACAATATTATAAAAGCCTAATTTTCTACCTACTCCTTTAAATTTTCTCCTTAGGACTAGCCTCATTGTATATCATTCACTTTGTGTATGAAATTGAGATCACTTAACCAAACCAATATATTTTACCACATTCATAGATTCATCCAACCCAATCTCTCCCACCTCATCATTCATAGCACCGATCAAGAGCTTCACCTCATCATCACCTAGACCAAAGGACCTTAGAGTTCCATCTTGTCCAACTAGACATTCTTAATGAACACTATGAAGTGATAGAATACTTTGGTTTCATCATAAACATCCCTTTCCTATTATCATTCAATCCCCCCATTACAAAAAACCAGCTATCCTAATCCATAAATCCATCCATCATCCATCCCATACATCAGTTGTCTTGGCCAAACCTCAATAAATTGAGTGAATAGGTTAGCATGTTAATTTATGTGTGTAAAAAATTAGTGAAACCAATGTTAAAGGTTTATCCTTTTGTGTTTCCCAATTTTATTTTCTTATTTATATTTATTCTCTATCTTTATCCATAATTCCATTTGTTTTATGGGTGTTAGTATACCTAACATAGTATAACATTACTCATGTTACCTAAATATAAACCATTGTTCCTTATTCTTTGATCAACAAATAAATTATAGGTCAAAACAAACAAACCAAACCAAAAATAAATAAAGATAAGGCTAAACCAATGATTAAAATAAAATAAAACAAACTAAAATTATGAGATAAAAATTAATAAAAAATGTATGGAAGAAAAATGAAGTTATTCACAGGAGCTTGATAGGATAATTAAGGCTTGAAATTAGTGTTTTAAGAATTTACCATTGAAAATGAATTGGATGTTCTCACTAGTTAGACACTTGAGATATAATGCATTCTCACCTAGGATTTCATAAAATTGATATGGACCCAATCATAAAACATAAAACTTTCCATATTTTCCCTTTTTCTCTTGAGCCTTGTCCCAAAGAAGGAATAAATTGAATCAAATTTTTCCTTGAGTTGTATCATATTCAAGAGTCAAGCCTCTACCTTATCATTAGTTTTTAGGTAATCTCTCATGAACTAGAAGGTGGGGATTCTCTTATTCATAGGGAAGATGCAATCTTAGTTGTAAACAAGGTGGTATGAGGATGTGCCTAGGGATACTTTAAATTTAGTCCTATCATACCACAATACAAATTTTAAAACATTTTTCTAGTCCTTATGGTTATTTTACAAGATTTTCTTTACTACATCTAATAAGTAACTCTTATTTATTGATTTAACTATCTCATTACCTTAATAGTAATATTTAGATGAGATCTTGAGGATTGAGGATTACTTGATTATCGTATGCCCATTAAATAAATTGAATAGAGGATAAATAAAAGTTTTCATCACATGCTAGAATAAATGACATGTCAAACTTGGTGATGATATGTTTCTCATGAAAGTGGATAATCACGTTAGTTATGAAATTATTGAATGCTTGAGCCTTGGTCCAATGGGTGAAATAGTAAATTTAAATTAGAATGAATGTGTTTCCCATATATTAATTAAAATTGATAACTCCAATGAAGTCCAATCCAAATTTTACAAATGGTTAGACCTTAATAACTGGTTGCAATGGCATAACAGGGGTGCATTTTCCAGGTGTGGAAATTTAGAAAGTATGGAAATTCATAACATGGGTATGAGCATATTTGAATACATGGGGAAAATATTATCCTACCTTATGTATCTATTTGATTGTATCATTACTTTAATCTTGACTAGTTCCATATTTCTTGTGGAAGTCTTTAATTACTTCAGCCATTTATTCCTAGTTTAATCATATTGGATAAATACTTACATGATTTATTTTGTATAACATGCCTAGTTTAATCATAAAATTTCCTATATTTAGGTGAAATTTTCTTCACTAAGTGGATTTTGGGTGGTTTATTCTTTCATTTTTTAGTAGGTAATGAACTACACCTATTACTAGTCATCCTTAGTGATGTGTTTCATGTATATTGCTAGAAAAAAATTATGGATAAACTTCAATGATTGTGTTATTAATTATCTACCCTATCACTATATTAATTGGTTGGAGTTTTTATATCCCAAATTTTAACCCTATATAAGTCAATTAGACCTTTTAAAATTTGGGATAACATGGAACTATCTCTACAAATAGGCAAGCTATTACAATAGATAGATCTCTAGGTTTCAAAGGGACAGATCCCTTGATTTATCTTCAGTCTCACACATTACACTAGGATAATCACTATTGGGGTTGAAAAGGGAAGAAGGAACATAAATTAACATAAAATAATGGAGGTGATACACTAAACATAAGTCCACAAAACACACTTGCATTTACACTAAGAAAGAAGACTACTAAACTAACCTCAACTCAATGTTCTTCTAGCATAAGTGTTTATCATAGAGGTAGATTGATATGCATATCCAGAGGTGGGTGAAAAGGAGGTTTGATCCTAGACACTAATAATCCTTCTCACACTTCAAAAATACTTAACAAACATATACATTTCATGAGACCTATTAGGAGAGATATCACTCACACAAAATATGCAAGAGCATAATGGAAGTAAGGAGAATATATTCATCACTTAATATATAAGTACACTATTTTACATAATTAAGAAAGAGTTTAAGATATTAAATCAACTTAAAAATTTTATTCAAAGGAAACACAAGATTTCAAACTATTAGGGCTTCTCCATTCCAATTGTGGATCCGTTACAAAGCCAAAAAGGCTTTCATATATAGAGTATAGGAGAGGAGAGAGGAGAATTGAATCTCAAGATTCACAAGGACAAGTTTAAAGACTTTGAAAATAGTTATAATTAAATATAATGAAGTTTAAAATAGGTCATGAATGTCTCTTAGATAAATGTCCATAAAAATGCATCATTTTCCTAAAGTTGGCATAGAGATATCCATAGTCTCTGTTTGAAATTGCCTTGATGATGAGGAGTTCACTTGATTGTTTTAAACCAATTAATAATTTTTTGACACATTTTATATAAATTATGAAGTTGGAAAAAATATATGACATTCATATATACCTCTCCAACTAATGAAATCCCCTTTGTCATTTGTCATTCACTATCTGCAGTCACTTATTAGCCTTATAGGCCTAGACCTTCACACTTGTCACTATGGTGATTTGTAGTTATTCAAGGAAGATAATTGAATAGATGTAGGAAAATTTTTAAATACATATTTATCCTCTATTATATCAAATAGACATTAAAAAACTTAGTATCACTCTTCTCACTATCACACTTAGGTAGTCAATTTACCTTCTCACTATTGTATTCAGACTAATTTTAAAAAACATATTAGTATAGGTAATTTAATGCACCATTATGGTGATATATGAGTATTGGGAGTTATAAAAATTCTCTACACAACTATTAAAATGAATTTCATTTACCAATTCCCTTTTGTACCTATAATTCAACTCAAATCCTGTAGAAAACTTAGATTTTGGCCTATCTATACAATTGATGGTATAAAAAAATAGATTGTGAAGATCTTGGGAGAGTGATAAACATGTATAAAATAATTTCAATTATATTTTGTCACTTTTATATTCACATCTCTTCATTTTATCTCCATTGATTTCATACAAGGGTTTTAGGAGGGTTTTAAGTCATCTAGATTCTTATTAATGATTCATAAAATATAGGATCTTAACCTTCAAAAAAATTACAATAAGTTTAATTTAAATACCCCCATAAACTATACATAGCTTATTTATGGAATATGCACACCATATTTATAGATATGAGAAAAATAAAATGGCTCTCAAGCTCCTTTTATGCATTCTGAATAGGTCTAAGACAGAACTAGGCAAAAAATGGACAATTTGAGTTGTCTTCTACAAACCATTAGGTTTAATCAACCTTATACTCTCCCCTAAAGTATATCACATGGTTTTTAAATATGATATGGCCTTATGGATGGTATTATGCACCCTGAAGGTTTATGATCAATTATAGGTCTAATAGACCTAAACTATGTATTACTATATATGATCACTTAGAAATATTCATGCTAAATATAGGGCATATTATATAATTTTTAATCTTAATTAAAAAATTATAAATAATCTAAAAATGTTTATTTTCTCTCCATCTCATCTTTTGACCATTGATGTACAAGGTCTGCATGTTTGCATTCACTGTGGAGTGCCCTCTATTTGAGACAAAATATAGGACACTTCCCCTATTAAAATGACCTAAATGAGATTATGTAAGAATAGTTTAGTTAATTATGACCCTATGTGTCAATTAAATTTTTTTTAATATTTTTATATAACTCTCAACACCTCAAATTCTCTAGACTAACTTTTAGGTCTGATGATTGAGCACAAGATTTTAGACTGACTATAAGTTGAGGTTAGAAACCTATTTGTTCAACCTTATCTTTAATTTTTAGAATCCCAAGGGAATATTATATGAATTCCATGATATTTATTTCAAAATTATCATCCACCATATATCTCTCTCCACCAACCAAATTACATTCTACATTAGGTTAGACTAGTCTGCAGACTGTGTCAAATAGTAGATGTGCATTTAGGAATAAAAGAGATTCTTATAGGTGACTATATATGCCCAAGTACTATGTTTTCACCCTTTTATTTAAAGTAAGGTCATTATGACATTATATACATGGTTTAACTCATCTCATTCCTTGCAAACATGCTATCATCAATATATTATAGGTCACTATTATTCCAAGTTTATTTTGACTCAATGCACGATAACTTTCACTGAATGTTTCAAGTAGAAACATGATTGAGTTGTAATACACACTCACAATCCTCTTTATCAACTAAAAAAATTCCTTTTAAATTTGCATGTTACTTTTAGGTCTATACTTAAATAAGGGATCCATTAGACTAACACAATCTTCATAAACACTCACCAATAGATGACACATTATATGAGCAAAACCTCATTCAGAGAAGTTAAGGTAAAATTATCATTGGCAAGTTTCTAACTTTGTGAATAAAGGATTTAAGTTTAACTATGTGAAATGGACTCATCAATATAAATGTTTTATTCTCATAATCCATGAATTGATTTTGGGATACCAAAATGAGCTCGAATGCTTTCAACATGCTTAAGTCACTCTTTTAGGTTTAAACATAACTAATTTCACATAACAACTTGTAAGTGTCTATTTTAGGACTATTTGACTAAGTTAATATTGAATATGGTTCTCAAAACCAACCTATAACCTTATTCAATGGTTAATTTATAATGATATCATCTTGAGAATCTTTTCAAAACTTTAAAACTTTAAACTTCATCAATATGATTGATTAAACCATGTTTCTAACTACTAATTGTAGGTGACAATCATAAGAAGGTCTGATTGCATTCCTAGACCTCCCCTTACTAATACTTATTCTTTTGAGTACAAAACTTCAATGGAGAAAATAACCACCATGATTTGAGAGGTTAAAACTAGTCTAGTACCTTTGATTTGAAACCACTCATAGGAAGAGGGAACTCTATAATTAAAAACAATAGTTTTGTAGACCATAATATTTAATTATAACAAAATGAGGATATTTATACCAATTTATTCATATAAAAACATGCCATATGAGTTGAATCCAAAATTAAAAGAATGGAAATTATCTACAAGACCACATACATAACTTGGAAGCATTAGACCAATGCAAACATGTAAGAAAACTAAGGGCATTGGGGATGCATAAGTAGTTTGGAATCACTAAAAGTATTAGTGATTATTCATAAAATAAAAATCATAAAAATTGAGACTATGGAAATGGAAAGGAAGTAAATATGGAGTACTAATATCCACAAAGTTCACTTAGAATAACTCTCCTCCTCCTATTTGTACCAAGTGCAAACCATTTGACCTTGTTAACCTTCCCAAGAGAGTGATGAGAGAGAAGAACCAATTTTTGTCATTTTTGGAACTTTTCAAGATTATTTATATTGTAAAATACTTGTGGGGATCTTAAGGGACCACTTGAATCCTTACATGTGCCAGATGGGTTGTACTTGTCAGTACCACTACCTAAAACTAACTATTTTATAGTTGATCTTATTGAATCTACATTGAACCTGTATATTTTTAGTTTAAAAATTGAATCTAACACTTACCTAACATCAAAAAAATTATCCTACCTATTGAAACATTTATATTGTGACAAGAAACTATAAAATTCATTTGATGACCAAAAGGTGACATAAAATGACTTCAAGACAAATGATAAATATGAGCAAGGCAAAACATATTATGTGACTTCATATGATGACTTGACATTATTATAGGATCATGATGACCAATTTATGACTTATTAAGATTGTATATAAAGTTTTAATATATAGGGGCTTGACCTAATTTGACCTAGGGTAAAATTTGGTCAACATTTTGGTGATTTCCTAAGGGTAACATGCCTGCTATGTTAAGGACCTATTTCCTTCTCCTATCGATGGGAAATGGAGTCACCTATATACTACAGTTGACATTTATAAGCCTATAAAAATACACCAAAAACCACAAAAAACACAATAGGAAACAAATGCACAAAACAAAACATAAAACAAAATTTTTCTCTCATGAACACTTAGGGAATACACACATAATTCAAAGGAATTAGGCTATATACAAACTAACTTGAAGTAGATTTCTCATCCTAGGTCAAAGGGAAATCTTGTACCATCTCTTTCTCCATGAATTGGAAAATGGAATTAATAAAGATTCTTCTTGTAGAGCTTATCCCTTTTTACCTTCATACTTACCAATCTTATTGGCATGACCTCCAATGTAACAATGACAACTAAAAACATGTCACCTATGAAGGTGAACTCTTATTGCACTTCAACAACCTTCCCATGGTACTATTTATAAGAAAATTGACCCAATGATGCCTCATAAAAGTATGTTTATTTGAACTCCATGGTAATTTTAATGAGATTAAACTTCTTCTCAACTACAAGCTCATTAGCTATCACTTCAACAAGCTTGGTGATTTGTAAGCTATCATGTTATACTTCAAAGGGAAAGCATATTCAACAATATCTTCAATGGGGAAAACAAGGAGTATAGGCATTTTAATTTCCTCAAATTCTATACAAAAATAATTGAATATTTTCCACAAATCATCTTATTCCATAGAGTCATTAATAAATTCTTATTCTATTGTATTTTCAGGTTCAAGCTCTTGCTCATGCACATGAGTGTCAACCAACTCAGCCGATGTGGTATCCTTCTCAAGAACCTATTATCTCTTATATTGGTCAAGATATTTGTTAAAAACTATAATATTATTTTCAACATCTTTTTCTTCACTCAATAAAATTTACTTGTGCTTGTCTTCACCAAGGGGAGTCCCTGTGATGAAATATTCATTATAGACACTTGATTCATCTTCTTAATTGACTACAATTTGAGTTTTATCTTCTTCACTAATCTCCCATAGGATAGGTAATCCTTAAATAAGGGAAGAAGTGGGAGGGTGGTGAACAATTTCATGGGTTGGAAAGGGAGGATGAGGTGAGGTGAAAAGCTCATGAACAGGCATGGGTATGGAAGGAGTATATTTACGCTTTGGGAATTTGGAAATGAGATATTATTGGAGGAATTATTGAAGAGAGAGAGGGTTAACCTATGATATAAGTGTTCCATTTTTCTCAATAAATAATTCACCTTTATTATATCCCTCTTGTGTCTCTTCAACAATTACAACTTCATCTCCCACCTTATCCACTAAGGCCTCTTTTTCATGTTGAAACTCTTATTGGATATAATTACATGAGGGACAAGATAAAGGTTATTTGGGAGAGGTAGATGTGGCTTAATAAAAAACAATATTTTCCTTCTTAACATCAAAGTCTTGGTCCTCACTCTCTTCGTCCTTCTTTCCCCAAGACTTGACTACTTGGTTCCAAGTTAGAGTTTTGAAATTATTAGGATCATTTGAGGATTGGATTGGATATCCTTGAGGATATTCAATGGTTTCATGAAAATAATTATGAACAAACTATTATTTAATATAAGATGGTTCTTGAGGATGGATAGGTATGGTTTGAGGAATGTTGCCTCTAAGAATCTGCCTCTTAAGAGCTTGTATTTATTCTTTAAGAGTCTTAATCATATGTTCTTGATAGCCTTCTTCATAGAATTATTCATAATATTAATCATAATCTTATTAATAGGGTTATTCAAGAACATCATGTTCATATTAATATACAATAGGATGATCACAAGGCTTTCATGGCTCATAAGACTGATAACAACCTTGATAGGGTTGTTGAGGGACATAGTATAGGTCATGACAAGGTTGCTAGGGAGGTCTATAGTAGAAAATATCTTGGAGATAAAAATAATGCCTAAAGTATAAGATATTATGCTTACCTTAGGCATGAAAGAGGGAACTAGTCTTCAACCAAGATTTAAATGTTGCATGCATCAAATACTACTAGAATTAGATCATTACAACCTCTTTTTTTCAAAGTGAATATCCACCTTGAGCAACCTTATTGGAATTCATGTCCCACTGGTCATGCCATAACTATTATATCCAAAAAAATTTCCCTAGATAAGTTAAGTATACCTTATCAAATTTGGGATAACATGGAATTATCTTTGAAAATAGGCAAGCTACTATAAGATATAGATCTCTAGGTTTATAAGATCATAATGGAAGAAAGGAGAAGATATTCATCACTTAACATCCAAGTACACTAAATGACATAATTAAGAAAGAGTTTAAAATATTAAATCAAATTTAGAATTTTATTTTAAAGGAAAAATAAGATGTCAAACCTATAGGGCTTTCCCATACCAATCATGGATCCCTTACAAAGCTAAAAAGGCTTGAATATATAGAGCATAGGAGAGGAGAGAGAATAAGTGAAGCTTAAGAGTCACAAGGCAAAGTGTAAATAATTATAAACCAATTATAATGAAATATAATGAAGTGTAAAATATTTCATGCAGGTCTCTTAGACAAATACCGATCAGAAATGCATCATTCTCCTAAAGTTGGCATAGAGATCTCCATAATCTTTCTTTGAATTTGACTTGATGATAAGGAGTTCACTTTATTGTTTGAAACCAATATATAAGTATTTAACACATTTTATCTAACTTAGGAATTTGTAAACAAGATATGATAGTCATATATGCCTCTCTAATTGATGAACTCCCCTTTGTCACTTGTCATTCACTGTCTGCAGTCAATAATTAGCCTTTTAGGCCTAGACCTTCACACTTATCACTATGGTGATTTGTGGTTGTTAAATTAATCTAATTTTAGAGATGTATGACACCTATTAAAGACCTATTTTTTTAATATTATAAAAAATATACCTCAATAAACTTATTATCACTCTTCTCACTATCACACTTAGGCAATCACTTTGCATTCTTATTAATGAAATTTAATGCATCACTAAGGTGATATATTAGTATGGGGAGTTATAAAAATTATATACACAACTCTTATAATTACCTTAATTCCCTAATTCCCTTCTATACCTATAATTTAACTCAAATCTTGTAAAAAACTTAAATTTTGGCCTATCCATACAAGTGATGGTATATAAAAACTAGATGGTGAGGATATTTTGAATGTGATAAACATGTTTTAAAAAAAATCAATTAAAATTGGCCACTTTTAGATGCATATCTCTTCATGTTTTCTCCATCAGGTTCATACAAGGGTTTTAAGTCATCTAGCTTCTTAATAGTGATTTATAA
Source organism: Torreya grandis (assembly GCA_037957365.1). Classification (NCBI taxonomy): domain Eukaryota; kingdom Viridiplantae; phylum Streptophyta; class Pinopsida; order Cupressales; family Taxaceae; genus Torreya; species Torreya grandis. The sequence continues at coordinate 157,556 of JARHVA010009518.1, forward strand.
AATATAGATGCTTAACCTTAAAAAAATTCCACTGAGGTCAATTTAAAGAGACCATTAAACTATACCTAGATTATTTAGGCACCATGCACATCATTCATAAAAATATGATCAACATAATATGGCTTTTGAGCTCCTTCTATGCATTTTAAATAGGTTTAAAATAGAATTAGGCCAAAAATGGCCAATTTGAGTTGTCTTATATAAACCAATAGGTTTAATCAACCTTATAATATCCCTTTAATTATATCACATGGATTGGAAAGATCATATGTTCTTATGTATGCTATTAGGCACCTTGAGGGTTTATGATCAGTTTTAAGCCTAATAGACCTAAAATATGTATGATTGTATATGATCACTTCTAAATATTCATGATGAATTTAAGGCCTCTTATATAATTTTTAATATTAATTAAAACTTTATAAATCATCTTAAAATTCTCCTTTACTCTCCATTTCATCTTTTTACCATTCATGTACAAGGTATGTAGGGTTGCCTTCACTGTGGAGTGCCCTCTATCTAAGATAAAATAAAGGACACTTCCCCTATTAATATTAATTGAAGGAGATAATGAAAGAAAATTTAATGTCATGGTAACCATTTATGTCAATTATAAAGTTTTTAATATGTTTATATAACTCTCAACACCTCAAATCCTCTAGACTAGTTTTTAGGTCTGATGACTATGCACATGATTTTGGACTGATTGTAGTTTGAGGTTAGAAACCTATTTGTTCAACCTTATATTTGATTCTTATAATCCCAAAGGAAAATTATATGACCATCATGATATTTTTTAAACATGATGATCCACACTATATCTCTTTCCACCAACCTGTTAAGCATGGGAAATACTGAGAGGTGGGGGGGCGGTGAATTAGTATATCATATATCTTGTAAATATTTTACTTAATAAAATTACACTTAACCATTAATTTAAGGTATGAAATAAAAATGAAATAAATATACACCACACCAGAGAGAGAGAGAGACCATATTTTTACATGGAAAGCTAAAATGGGAAAACCATGGAGAACAATCTCAAGTATATAAAAGAGCACCAACTTGTAGGAGCACCAACCCCTTTTTTGAGAAAAAACATAATAATTATTTGTGAGAACCAACCCACAAGAGAACCAAACCCTTACAAATATTTGTGAACACCAACCCATAGGAGCACCAACCTTTCTTGTGTATAAAACACAACTATCTCTTAATGTTGCTTACTCAACAAATGATATAACTCTACAATATCTCTTTCTATTCTCTCATCTTTTCTTATATATAAAAAAATAAAAACCATACAATCTCTTTCATATTTAAAATGTATTCTTAAGCATTTGTTTATATCTTTCCAAATGACCTTTGCATTCACCCTTTTTGTCCCTTCAATCCTCATATAAAATGGTGCCAAACTTGCATAACACTTCATATCCTTTTATTTGAAAACTCACATGGTGACCATTAATGATTAAATTTGTCCTTTCCCCTTTTGTCTTTTTCTTTGTGACCTTTTAAATTATTTAAGATGACTCTTCATGGAAAAATGTGCCATACCCTTTTTTGGCTTCACTTGGTGACTCTTGAAATTCCTTGAGATGACTCTTCATGGGAAAATGTGTCCCATTCCTCTTTTGTTTTTACCCCATAACTCCTAGAATTCTCCATGGGACCTCTTTTGACTTTTATGCAACCCAAATTATATTCGTTAATATTAAATAAATATCAACACACATTAGCCAAGATATGAATATTAAAAACACCATTAAATGTTATGGGACCTTTATCACCAATAATGCTAGACCTTTGATATAAATGAAAATATTTCCAACACAACCAAATTACATTCTACATTATGTTAGACTAGTATGTAGACTATGTCAAATAGTAGATTCCCATTTAGGAATAAAAGAGATTCTTGTAGGTGACTATATATGCTTGAGTATTGTGTTTTCACCATTTTATTTTAATTAATGTCATTAGGTAATTTTATACATGGGTGAACTCATCTCATGCCTGGGAACCATGCTATCATCAATATAATATAGGTCATTATTGTTCCCAATTCATTTCGGCTCAATGCACTGTAGCTTTGATTGAGTATTTTAAGTAGAAACTTGATTGAGTTATAATCGACACTTACCATCCTCTTTCTCAACCAAAAAAATTCCTCTTGAGTTAGCATGTTATATTTAGGTGTAGAATACAAGAAGGGAGTCATTATACTAACATATAATTCATAGACACTCACCAACATATGACACATTATATGAGAAAAACCTCATTTAGAGAAGTTAAGGTAAAACTTATCATTAGCAACTTTCTAACTCTGTGGATCAAGGATCTATGTTTGACTATGTGTAATGGCCTCATCACTATCACTAAAATACTCTCCTTGTCCATTAATTAGTTTTGGGATACAAAAATGAGCTCAAATTCTTCTAACATGCTTTGGTCCCTCTTTTACGTTTTATAAATGACTAGTTTCACATAACAATATGTAAGTGTCTATTTCAAGACTATTTGACTAAGTTGATATTGAAAATGGTTTTCAAAACCAACACAAAACCTTATTAAATGGTTTAGGTATATAAATATCATCTTTAGGATCTCTTCAAAACTTTGAAACTCTAAACTCCATCAATATGACTGTTTAAACCCTATTTCTAACTACTGATTATAGGTGATAATCATAAGGTCTGATTACATTCCTAGACCTCCCCTTACTAATACTGAGTATTTTGAGTAAAAAACTTCAATGGATAAAATAAACACCATGATTTAATATGTTGAAACTAGTGCACTATATTTGATCTAAAGCCACTCATAGGAAGATGAAACTATGCAACTAAAAATAACTATTCTACAAACCATAATATTCACTTTTAACATAATGGGGATATTTATGACTATTCCTTCATATAAACACATGAAAAATGAGTTGAATCCAAAATTAAAGGAATGGAAATTATCTTCAATACTAGATACATCACTTGGAATCATCAAACCAGTGCAAATAGGTAAGAAAATTGAGGCTATTAGGGATACATAGGTAGTTTGGAGTCACTAATAGTCTAAGTGATTGTTCATGCAATATAGACCATAAAAATTGAGACTATAGACATGGAAAGGAAGTACATAAAGAGTAATAACATCTAATAAATACACTAAAATCAACTCTCCTCCTATATGTAACGAGTGCAAACTGTTTGACCTTGTTAAACTACCTAAAGAGTGATGAGAGGGAGGAATAATTTTTTTTTCATTTTTAGAGCTAAAAAAGCTTTCTGAGCTTGGAAAATATTTTTATGAATTTGAATAGATCCCAATTAATCCTCACACATTTCATATGGGTTGTCCTTGTTTGTTAAACTACCTAAAACTATCTGTTTTGTAGTTGATATTTTTGAATCTATGTTTAACCTACATATTTTAAGTTTCAAAACTAATTTTGACACTTAACATCAGATATGTTATCTTACCTCTTAACACATTTATATTGTGATAGGAAAACATACAATTCATTTTGATGATGAAAAGGTGGCATAAAATGACTTCAAGATACATGGCAAATATGACCAAGGTAAAACATATTATGTGACTTCATAGGATGACTTGACATTATTCTAGGATAATGATGACCATTTTATGACTTAGTACAAACCTATAAAAAGTTTGATTATATAGGGGGTTGACATAATTTGACCTAGGTTCAAATTTGGTCAATAGGATTTTCAAGTCAAATTCTTGTATAATATTCATCCACTTACCATGTCATTCACTGACTGAGTTTTATATTAGCATGGTTTTATGTCAGGATCAGACATAATGGATAATACTTTGCTGAGTAGGATGTTTTATCTAAATTTATTAAATTATTTGATCAAAGAAAACACTTTGTTATCAATTTTTGAATACCTAAGTTAATCATTTTTTTATTGGTGATCCCATTAAAGACAGTGGTCTCTCATATCCAATTTATTTTCTCTAAGCCAGGACAACATCACTTGAGTGTTATGAAGTGAAGGAATAAATATAGAAGGGTTATGTATAGTCCTGATAGGAACTAAGGTATTTAAAATTGATTTATTGATCTGAGTGAAAAATTCTTGTGACTTTGTGGTCTAGTCAATCTTAGCATCCTTATTTAACATGTTGTTTAGAGATCAGCCTATCTCTATAAATCATAAGATGAATTTCCACATGAAATTGATTTTTATGAAGAATGAATTCAACTATTTTTCCTACTACTCAATGTAATTTTCTTAAATGACTTCACTGTCTTTGGTTTTAATGATATACCTATTTCATAAATGACGTGGCCTAGTAGTTTACCTTTAGTTACCTTGGATATACATGTTTTTGGATTTAGGGAGATACCATGCTCTCTACACCTCTACAATACCAATCTCAAATCCTTCACATGGTCATCTCATTTACTGGATAATATAGTTAAATCATCCATGTAGATTCAATGCACTCCAATTATATATTTTAATGCAATTTCCATGGCATTCTATAAATTATCACTTTTATATGCAAATCTCCCTAATTTTTTTATATATAAATATTTTTAATTTGATCTTCATAGTTGACCATAACTTGTTTTTAGCCCAAATACCCATATATAAATGACATAAATTAATAATAATTAACTATCTAAAATACTTCATATAGTGAGGGTAATGGTTAATTATTCTTATCCAAATCTCTATTCAGGATACGAAAGTCCACACAAAGTTGTATCTCTCTGTTATTATTTCAAACTAGCACAATATTTTACACCCATGTGGAGTGCCTAACTATGAATATGATTATAGATAAAAATAGCTTATACTTATCCTTAAAAATAAAAGGTTCTAGTAACATATTCCCTAGCCTTTACATCTGATAGAATGGTTTGGTTCTTGATTTGAAAGGAATGGTGTGAGTGAGAATGAGGGTGTTGAACACATTCAAGTATTCATAACTCTAGGCAATAACATATTTGAATTCTTGTATGGATTGTGAAATCCTATGATTTTAAATTTTAGTTCAATTTATGCCTAAAATCACATTTTTTGAGTCACCAACATCCCTCAAATTGTAATTCTCATGTGGCATACCCTTGGTAGGGATTGTTTCTCATTTTCACCTTGATAATCCATATGAAACTACCTTTCTAACAAGACCATAATGTTTTATATATTATTAATTTTCAAATTTATCACCCCTTCCTCATCTAATTTAAACTCACCTATGCCATATTAACATACAATTTGGGATTCAAATACATCTATGTTAGTGATGAAGTAGATGATATGTTTATCATAGTTAAATACCTAGAATTTATTTACATTATCAAGAATGGAAGGAGTATAGACTAACTCCACTAAGAATATCTTGAAATTGGAGTTGGCTATCAGTTCTAGGGTGATCAAATCTGTTGATAGTGATTATTTTATATGATTACTCCTAAAAGGCATTGCCTAAATATTCAATGCATTTAAATTATCTATTAAATTACATACTAAATTATGATACCTAGATAAATCTTATCATTATAATCATATTAGCTCCTCACTTTCCTAACCACCAACTTTAAATTTCTAAGCACCTTGAGGTTCTTTACTCTTTTCCTTAAAAAATACTAGAGGATATGAACGAATGCCTCATATTAGTTCATGTTGTTTTTTCATGCAAATTTCAATTAGAAGGATGCCAAATGTGACTTACCTCTTAGGTTATTGAGCTTTTCATGGTCCATAATTGATCCTTAGATATTTTTAGAATTTAAGAGGCAAATGATGTAACTATTATCACTTGGATTTGTACCCTTTGAGGATATGCCTCAGATCTCCTCATCTAAGTGGCATAATTTAAACCCCTCTAAGTTGTGGGTAGCCTAAGAATGAGGTGAATCTCTAGATAGGGCTAGCTCCTTTGATGTACCACTTGTAGACCACTACTACACCTCTTCTTGTGAAGGAAAAGGGAGAGATAAAATTGAAAGAAAACTATCTTAAAGGAGGTGATCCACCAAAATATTTGATGACTACCAACCATCTACATGTTACACATGAGAACAAGGGACTAACCAAACATACATTTCTCCCATCTGCATCTTCTCACATCAACATTTCATTATGAGGTTATGGTGAATGTTTAGGCTAGGAAGACTAAAAAAGAGGTCTATAATGAAACTATTGAATAGGATAACTCACTCAACCTTGACACTTCCTAGAACACTTCACATGACCTACAATAAGAATATTTCAAACTAAAAATAGGTGAGAGAATAAAACAACATGATAAGGAAAAAAGAGTCATCACTAAGAAAGATCAATCATCCAAGTATAAAAAACTATGAATATTAATTGAATAGGTAAAAATAAGTATTTTTTATTGATACATAATATGAAAATGAGCAGGGCTTCACCATACTCAGGTAGAGCATCATTTACAAAGGCCAAAATGGATATTTCTTATAGAACTTGAGAGAGAGAGAGGAGAAGAGAGAAGTCCAAAGGTCACAAGAACACTTTTAAAGATGATAAAATGAGTTACTTGTGCATTAAAATAGGATGTGAAACTGATCATACAAATTCAAGAAACAAAAGTGTCATCCCAAGTCATGAAACTCTTGAAATATGGCATGAAATTCCCTTTGTTAGCTCAAAAAACTACCTTCATGATTTATACCTATTTTAACTTCCCAAAAATAATTAGGGTTAGGTCTGATGATTGGGGTGAGGTGTAAGGGTTTCATACATGCCTCTCCATGCATTGGTTTTAGTTATGATTATTTATAATCTTCCCAAAATGAGCCATCACCATTTGTAGTCTAAAAAACTCATCATTCCCACACCTTGCAGTCTAAAAAACTCATCATTCCCACACCTTGCACACTTTTCATAAAATTTGGATTTATTTTTCCATGAAAATACATAAAATTGAGTTAATTTCATGTTTCAAGAGTTTCCATGGCCTTGTAGGCATCATGCACACCCTAAAAGCAACCCACCTGAATTTTTTCACCCTTTTCACTACCATGTTCACTATGCTAACTTTGATTGGCTGAGATGAGAGATATTTTTGAGGTACCTAAGAGTTTTTTTGAAGCATAAAATTTATATTTATACTTATATTAAGTCACAATATTCCATTCTATGTGATTGACATCTCTTGAAACCTCCTATAACCTATAAAATGTAGAAAATAGTTAAAAAAAACCCTATTTTATACTTCATCCATACAATTAAATATAGATAATCCTGATGGTATAGATCCTTAATAATTATTATAAAACATACAATCCATTTTATAGGCAAACTATTCCATTGGAGTAACTTTCCATCTCCATTCCCTTCATCGAGTCTATAACCAAGGTTTAAGAGGGTTTAGGCCTGTTTCTGCTCTTAAGCTTTGTTCATGAAGCTTTGATGTTGAAGTTTCTAAAAAATTCCACTATAACACAATTAAATACCTTAATAAACTTCTGAAAACTCCTTATATCCCTATGAACAACCTCCAAGAATATTTGAGCATCTAAACTACTCCTATCGAGCTCACTTCTCCATTCCCTGCAGGTCTGAGTTAGTTATAAGCCAAAAGTGGATATCCTTATGATTTATCTATATAAAAATATTTTTTACAAATATAAAATGAATCTAAAATCATTATATAATCCATTATAATTATTTACTAATGCTATAATTGAATATGACTTCTCATTTGGGCATTAGGCTTGAACCTTGCCTAACATGCCTGTTATAACCTTTATGTTCTAGGCCATCCAATTTGGATTATTTAAATTACAACAGATTTAAAACCTATATAATGAACCCAAAAACATTATTTAAAATTTTATAATTATCACTTAATTTTTTAAGTGAAAATGAATTCTCATTTGGGCTTTAGGCCTGACCATGCCTAACAGGCCTGTTTGCACCTTTGAGGTTTTAGAATAACCTATTTAGTTTCTCCCTTCTATGTAAGGTCTATCATGTTTTTTTAATGTTATAAAACTCCACACACCTTCTTGTGATATATAAATAAACTTTTGTTCACCCTCTCATCCTCATTTCCCAAGACTGCAAGGTTTTACTCATAAGGGAGTGCCCTCTGTCTGAGACAAAATAGAGGGCACTCCCCTATTTTCTCAAACAATGGTGAATGTTAAAGAGGATTATATAGGTTTTAAATACCCTCTATACAAATTTTCATTCCTTTTTAAAATCATTTGATCTTCCTAAATCTTTTAAAACCAAGATAGACCTATGTGGAGAGAGAACTATGAGTAGGTCTTTCCCAAGTGGACTGTATGATGCTCCAATATACTGCACTTGTAGGTGTGAATGCATGAATTAGGATTGTGTAAAAGTCTAAAACCTCCATAGAGTCCCTTAGGGTCATTTTTAATTATTTTTACCCATTTTTTTCACCTTGGTTATGCATTATCAACACTAAAAGTAATACTTCCTGCTCACTACTTGTAATAGTCAATAGTGGTTGACTTTTTGAAGCAAAAGACTTGTAGATTGGAATTATATTTTGAAAGTTATGCTAAATTTTATTTTTGGGTCCTTTGAGAAAATTTAAATAATATTTTATAGGCCATTTTAGGTGTTTTCATACTTAAGCTTCTATCTTATATTATATGCTCCTACAGTTAGTTGTAGGTGTGCATTCTTAAATTGTAGAACACCTATAGGTGTGTATGAGGAACAAAACACCACCTATTATATCATCTCACTTTCACAATTTTTAAACATACACATATGGTTTCATAGTCTATTTTTTAACTTTGGGTGAAAGAAGGTCTCTTTTGGATCAAAATTTTGTAGATGTCAATGAATGAAATCAATGATTAAATGGCAGTTTTGAGGTCTCCAACAATCAATCTCCACTAATCTTCTAACTTTTAAACTTTTCATAGTCCTTTTAATATATATAAGATACAAGATGAGTATAATAATATTTATCTAAAGTCAACATGGCATCATTTTAATATCTCTTCAAAATAGCTAGGTGATCTATTTTACACGTTTTAGGGACTTGATCCTTGAACACTATCATCTTTCAAAGATGCAACCTTCTAGACCTGTTTTCTATATATAATTAAGAATGGATATGAAATTATCTAATAAATTAATTATAACCTTAAAAATGGTTTCATTACTTGTTTTGACACCTCTATATAACATCTCAGATCCCTATTAAGCCACCTATAGGTGGTTATTCCATAGTACAGGTAATAGACATGAGTTTAGGTAGTGGACATGGGTGCACACCTTTAATTGATCCTTGAACCTTTTTAAAGCTTCAAAACATAAATACTTGATCATGAAAGACCTGAAACAAGGTCCAAAATCCATCTTAGTATTTTTTTCCCCTATAGGTGATAATGGAGTTGTAGACAGGGTAGTGGGCAGAAGCATAAATCATAAACATATGTATAAATAAGCATTGTTTGTCTTTCTAATGTTAAAATGGATCCCATAAAACATATTAATACTTATAAAAAGTCAAGGTAGCTTCATTTAAATTTCATACTCTCTCTCCATGGCACCTTTAGATGAATTTGTTCATGACAAACTGTGTGAAAGTGTTCTATATGACTGTTATAGTATTTTCTCAACCATTTTAATGATAAAATTACTACTCCATGTTGATAAAACACATAAAAAGGATTTTTAACTTTCATCACACCTTTGTGAACATGCTATATAGGGCCCATACACATACTTCACCATGCCTACAAGTAGAAGTGGGTAAAGAGCTGACTGAGTATGAGAATGGACTAAAAGTTTTATCCAAACATGGAATTATGAGGCCAAACATGAATAAAATGTGATAATTATGGAATTGAGACATGGGAAACCTCATATCCTCTTCACATGAGACCTTTTTAAAGAACCGATCATTCTATAAACAAGGAAAACTGATTGAGACTACACATAATGGCACCTTCCTGCAACATGAGATGATTTGCATATCAAAACACATTGAAAAACTAAACCAATAATGTATATAATTTGATAAGATATAAAAAATCATTTGGATCCAACATGGCCAACTATATTATATAGACATTTCCAAAATAGAGCAAAACTTATAGGGTGCAAGAAATAGTGAGTAGAAAAACATAGTCAACTTGTTAGAGATGAATCATAAATCATGGTTGACCAATATTAAAAATATTGTTATGGAAATTGATATATATGATATTGATACCACCTCATAAAGCCATCTGACTTAAAACCTCTTTAACTATATGTACCAAGTACAAACTTACTGACCACTTTTATGTGTCTAGAAAAATAAAGAAATAGTAAAACGGTTTTAATTCAAAAATGGAACTTATAGAGAATGTAAATTATGAAAATGAACCTAATGAAGTTTAATATATGTTACATGGCCTTCTCCCATGTGTCACCTTCCCTCATGGGTTGTACAAGTGCCAAACTCCCCTTTTTTAGTTGATTACTTGATCTTTAGTTAGATAACTTACAAGTTCAAACTAGAATGTCATTTTTGATAGGTAATTTTGAATTATTGGATGTTTTTGAGGAAATAAGGACACTTGGGAACCTTTAAAATCATGCCACTTTCATTTATGACCCTTAAAATCCTTTTAAATGACTTGTAGTGAGATATAGATTAATTCGACCATGATCAAGGCTAATATAACATTAAATGATATCAAAAGACCTATAATACACACTATGACATAATACTAGACACTTAAAACATCTAAAAATAATTTTTTTACCTATATGGGTCCCAATTTGACCTTAGGGTCAAATTTGGTCAATAATAACATTGACCTCTTCACTTGATTTTTCAATTTTAAGTGTGTATACACTTTTTTATTTGACTGATAATGACCTTCTAGTTTGGTCATTAGTGTTGAGGTAGGAATTGAGTTGTTTATAAAAAAAAGTATTGTCATCTCAACACCTTGGTAACTCATTGTTTTCAATTGGACAAACTAATTTATCTTGATGATTTTTGTCTCAACCATGCTCACACTATCAAGAACTGCTAAAAACCACACTCTACATTCATATCAACTTGTTTTACATTTTCATATGCAAGGGAAACACTATGAACTAAAGATATTTATGGTACACATAGGATATATTATTCATCTATATGATCTATTTATTTTAACTCTAAATTTTATTACATGGACATCTTATTAATGATCAGGTTCTCATGAGCTTTTCCCACCTTTTTAAATGTGTATACCCTAGATTTAAACTCTATGTAAAAAAATTCTTTTGTCTTGTTTTAATAAGTGATCATATGAATCATTTTAAAATATCTCTATCAATTATAATTTGGTTAGGTATGCCATCCCATGTGATCCACATGTGAGAAAAATTTATTTCCATATACCCATTCAATGTTCTATACCAATCTATAATGAGAAGCATACCATGTGCATCAAGTATGTCAACCACCCTGAATGCTGATGAATTGATACACGCTTGGATTAGAAGCCATATATATATGAATGTGTTATATCTCACCAAATAATTTTTCCTCTAACTTTTCTAATTATATAACCTTTCTATTTGATATTTTTATGGCAATTTGATTAAAACATTATATTGTCGAAAGCACGTGAATCCACCAAACAACTATGTAAGTTCTTACCAAAAATTTAGACTGTTAGGAGGATATGGGAGTTTATATTTTCTACTTATAAATTAAAACATGATAATAAGTTGTACTAACTTCCTTCCTTTTAGGAGTAGATAATGGTTTTAATAATATTTTTTTCTAATTAGATATCTAGACTAAATCAAACATGGTTATGTTAGCCTTAATTTTTTTTAGGTCTTCTACAATGTTGTATCCAAATTTGTTTTGTTCCATAGATTTTTCATCTTATGGTCGTCAAAATTTTAATTTGGTTGATATGATGTTCTAGGTATTTTATATGTAAATGGGTTATTAATTGAATTCTCATTAGGGGGAACTTGAGTGTTGTTCATAGGAGTAGATGTAGTTAAAGGATTTTGAAATTTACTCCTCAACATGTAAGTGTTTCCCCTTTAAAATTATTTAAATGCATGGATCTCATCCAATTTGTCTTCATGATAATTTTTATCTCTCATAAGATAATACAAATGTTTCTGAGACTATGGTAGTACCTAGATTCCCTCCACATTATTTTGAGTTGTTGTCAAGTGCAGATAATATTTCAAGGGTATTTATCTCCTTTTGGAATATATTTAAAGCCAATATAAAATAAGCATATTCAATTTCAGCATGGTCTACTATGTTATAAAACTTGAACTAGGTGGGTAATGCCAAATCAACCAAGTTGATGGAGCTTGGAGCATTGTTGTTATTCTAATTAGTGTTCTCAAATGGACTAGGGATATTTCCATTGTTAGGTCTAGTGTTCCATTATCGATTCATTATCTAAAAGTTTAAGTTTATATTTTGAGGTGGGATTTTTTTTATTTTGGTTTTGAGGAACTTATCTTTGCAATTTAATGGTGTCATTCATCAACTATTGAACCATGTGTTTTAATTTTTCCATTTCATGGTGCATGTTAGTATTATGTTGATCTCCCACTTACGCTAGTGAGTTAACCACATGTGCCATAATGTTTATAAATGTAGGGATAATGGGATGAAACATGATATGAGAATTATTATCAGACATTTTAGTGTTTATAAATGATAAGATAGCCTTTTAGTTGCTATTAGGGGTGGCAGAACTACTTGTGGTAGGTATGGAAGCAATGTTGTTGTAGGCTATAAGGCTAATTTATAGGTTATTTACCTATGACAACACATGATTTAGAGACATGAAAGATTGATTTTTTGAAATTTATTTCAAGGGTGTGGGGTTATAAACTTGGTTTTATGTTGAATAAATTATACTGAAGATTGGATTCATCAATGGTGTATTATGCATGAGAGCATGATTGATCATAGGAATCTAATTATAAATGGTTAATTAACACAATAAAGGAATTGGAATACCTCCATAACATTATGGAATCATATATTGTTCAATCTTAATTACTTCATGATATGATAATGGCAAGGTTTAAAGTTTTACAGGAGTCATACGAATAAACATGGAGGTCTTAGGGTCTAAGGTCCTCAGGTAGGTTTGAATGGAAGCCACCTATATTTATGTATAAGTATATTTTAATTTTTTATATATATATTTGAAAATGAGAATTTAACATGTTCATTTTTTATTTTGGTTAACAATGGGCTGAAAAAAATTATCTATATAGGATAAGGTCTATGGGCACACAAAAAACATTGATAAAGATGGTTTCTAGGTCATTCTAGGATGTGATAGACCCATATGGTAGTCCAAAATACCAACTATATATTAAAAAATTAAATTTCTAAGTGGTACTATTATAAGACAATACATTTTAGGTAATTAAATAATAATGATTCACTATTTACTAACATGGGTTAACAACCTTGTGTAATAAATAATGAAACATACATTATTTATTGCTTATCAATTATTTAAAATATTTTCAAGATGGATGGACCCATTGGTTAAAATGGTTACCTCCCTTCAATTTTCAATATAAATAGGGATTTACACATATTTTTTACATACTTGATACATTCAAACATACTCAGGTGATTAAAGAGTTTTAACCATTTGAGAGAGGAAGTGATAAGTAAGAAGTATATATTGGGTAAATATTTCTCAGTTAATGAAAATCACTTCATGGGTTTTTTACCTTTCTAGGTTTTCCCATGTTATTTCATTTGTCACGAGTTCATTGATTTAGATGAGGATGTTTTTTTAGTCAATTTAATTCTATATTTATCACGTGCATATACATTGCTTCATGTATTCTTTCATGGAATCAGAGTCTGAACATGTGTAGTTGTTTGACAAAGCCATTATGAGGAGAATCATATTCAAATTCAATATTTTCTCAACCTAAAAAGTGGTGTATGACCTTTAGGAGGTAAATAAATTAATTTTTTCACTTAAAATTATTTTTTGTTGCATATAAAGCCTACTAATGAATATCTGAGTAAACAAATGATTTTCTTGAGTAACCAGTAACATTTTTTCAATCAAATTGTACTCTCAAATCTTATGTGATGACATTAATGGAACTTGTATGGCTTTCTACCTAAATAAAGATGAAAACATTTTTTTGGGGAGGATTTTTTATCTTTATCTATAATGAGGGGTTATATCAGTGTATTGAAACATCCTATATGTTTTTCAAAGTGTGAGGAGGATTGATAATACCAATTTCAATTTTTTTTCTCATCTTGAGGAATATTTGTACATCCCACGTATAGCTTGGGAAAGCTAAAAATTTGGAAAATTGTTTTTATTAAACTTATTTGTATTAATCTATAGTTTGTGGCTAAATCTCATTTATTTATGCTTGCAATCCCTCCTATATAGCTACTAAAGCCTTATGTTAGAAATTATGGGAGATCCACTTAGCCAAAAGTGGTATTGACAATATGGTGGAGTGAAAATATTGATTTATGCATCAAAATTTTCATTTTGAGTTTTAAATCTACTTCATATTAATATTTTAAGAGGATTGGAAAATTTTCAAACTCTCATTTGGTCTAAAGAAGCTTTTGTGCATTCCTCTACTACTAATATTGCACCATTCTTTACTTGGAGGATTCCAAAGTGATGTAGGTGCATGAAAATAATAAGTTAAATTATGTTTATTTTTGTCTTTAATATGTCTAATAGTTCAATTTTATTCAATAGTAATCCTTTTATAGGCTTCATTTGTCATTTCTAGATCATTTAGTGGTGTTTCTTTGTTTCCCACCAAAACTAGAAATTCTAAAATTTGAATTTGTTGTTAAGAGTTTGGGCATGTTGTAAAGATTTTAATCCTTATGTAAGGCATATTTAGGGTATATACACATGTTATAAGTGTCTTTAAATAGTATACTTAGTCTAAACCTATCGTAACACTAATCTAGATGCATCTAACATAGGTAAAAGGCCAAATTAAGTATGTTTTAGGATATGTCATAGGATATGGAGAGATTCATGTTACATAAAACAAGCATAAATAAAGTATATAAATTAGTAACAAAACATATATCTCAAACCAATAATAAATGAGTCTAAGAATACATGAATACAAGGAAAAAAACTAAATTAGTAGGTTTTGGGGGAATTCAATGTGATAGTATGTAGGTCTATATATCATTTCAATATATATATGAATAAAAGAATCTTTTTTCATGATATTTTATTGAATATAAGACTTTTAAGGATGTAATTAACTTTTTTTTTATTGGTCCCAAATATTTTTTCATAAGTATATGTTATTTCTTAAGTTGCAAAGGTCTGCAAATATGGGTTTTAGTGACACACTTTGATAGAAAGAAGGTTTTCTATAAAAGTTTGTGATTATTAAGTTAGAATAATATGATTATAATCAAGGGGAGTATATATATTTATTACCCTAGTTAATAATAATCTTTGATATCAATTAAAAATTTTCATTTCTCCATTTTTATGCTCTCAAGTTACCTACAAATAGAAAAACCCTAGTTGAGGATTTAACCCACAAAATATTCAATATATTTCAAAAAGACACTCAAAATCCTTTGAAAATTGATAGATAATCCCATGAACATGTTTTATAAGTTATCAAAGTCATTTTAGATATGAGATATATTATAATTTTAGGGTCTCCAAACCTGTAATTAGGCCTAAAATAGGGTTTAATGATAATTTTCAAAGTTTCTTATTAATTAAAGTTGAGAAGAGGGTAAAACCTATTAATTGTCTTGTATAACATAGCTTGAATGATTTAATAATTTTTTTATGATTCCCAGTATGATTTGAAATTATAATCACATCAGATTCTAATATTAGTCCATTATATTGTAAAAAGAACAAATAAACCCAGTAAAAAGGATTCAAGCTTGTAAGTCATGTTAGTATATTGAAGGATATATGATCTTGAGGAATCCCTTACATCATATTTTTATCAGGGAAAAATATTAAGTTATATAAAGTTGGAATTTTTTTAGTAAAGGTAGTAAAAACAAGATATGAAACATAAGCTTATGAAGATGGCAACTAGTGTAAGAGGTTGAGTAGGTCAAAGGAGGAAACCTACTACAAAAATGTTACTAGAGGAAATTAGAAATATATAGTCTCATTTAAAAGACATGGATATTTATTAGAGAAGATGAATGATATAAGGTATGTCAATGATAGAGAAGAGAATTGCCTCAATAATAAGAGGCAAAAGAAGAAGAAGAAGGATATGAAGGGGTAGAAGAGAGATTTATTAGAGTAGTCATGGGAGTTAGCTCCAAACCCAAATTATAAGTACCTATGTATGAAGTTAAAGTTAATGTAGAGGATTTGGTTTATTAGATAAATGAAATGGATAAGTATTTTGAATATTAATTAATAAAGGATGAAAAAAATTGAAGTTTGCCAGTACAATATTAAAAATTCATGCATCCCTCTGGTGGGATGGAGTTCAAGATGAAGGAGAAGGAAAGGTAAACCAAAGATCAAAATTTAGGATAACATGGTGGCTAAACTCAAATTTAAATTCATTCCAAAATATTATTAGACCAATCTATTCAATAAGCTTCAAAACCTAAGGCAAAAGGGCATGACTATGAAGTATTATATATAGGAGTTATAAAAGCTAACCATCAGGATAGGACATATTGAATATGATGCTAAAAAGGTATATAGATACATCAATGGATTGAATTTTAACACCTAATATGAAATCAGTCTTTTATCACCAATATCAGTAGAAGAGGCATGCCAATTCAACCTTAAAGTAGAGTAGAAATTGTCTAAGAAGTAGACTCAATATTCAAGGGGTAGAGGTATGACTTCTAGAGGTAGAGGATAAAATGAAGTCAACTACAAATCCTTAATGAAGAAGCTAGTAGTTTACAAAGTAAATATTAAACCACAAGAGGTGGTTACTCATTTATAGGTAAGATACCATTCACAAGAGGTAGATGAAGAGGATTTATAGGTAGATGTTTTAAACACAAGTATGGGCATAGATATTATGAGTGCCCATATAATCCTTCAAAAAATTAAGGTGATGTTCAAATTGATCAAGATGATGAGGAGAGTATGGGATCAACTTATCATGAGGATGCACCTAAATTTGGGGAGTATTTTCTTATGAAGAGGTTATTTCTCAAGATAAACAAAGATATCAAGGAGCATTCACAAAAGAATAAATTATTTAGAGCCACTGACAAGTCTAAAGGTAAGTGTTCCAAAGTAATTATAAATAATTTAGGTGATGATATTCTAGTATCTTCATAAATTGTCAACAAGTTAGGCTTGAAAAAGTTAACACACCGCACTCCTTATAAGGTGTCATAGTTGTAAAAAGGACACCAAGTCTTGGTAAATGAGTAATTTGAAGTGGAGTTTAATATAGGTAGCTATAATTATAAGGTGTTATGTGATGTCATGCCCATGAATGTCTATAATGTCCTATTAAGAAAACCTTGGCAATTTGATAGGAATTCCATACATGATGGGAAAAGCAATACTTATACTTTTGATAAAGATGGAAAGAAACACACATTCATACCATTTAAATAGGATAATGTATCATTAGATGACAATCATAAGCTGATTCTAATGTGTCAAGGAGTTCTTACAGTAAATAAAAAAATAAGAGGTATGTTATGAAATAGTTGGCAAGCCGAAAATAATTGTTACATCCAAAAAATGTATTGATATACCTCTAGAAATACAAAATTTATTCAATAAACTTGTTGACATAGTTGTAAATAATTTTCCTAATGAATCACCTCCAATGAGAAGAATTATCCACCATATAGATCTCATTACTAAATCCAATCTACCAAATAAGGTATCTTAAATAATGACACCAAAATAAAATGAGGAGATAAATAAACAAGTTCAATAATTATTAGACAAAGACCTAATTAAGCAAATATTAATTCCTTTTGCTATTCTAATAGTCCTAAACCCTAATAAGGATGAAGAATGGATAATGTGCATTGATTCAAGAGATGTAAATAATATTACAATCACGTGTATTTTTTTTTTTTACCTAGAATTGATGATATAATCTATTGTTTAAGTGGTGCAAGGTATTTATCAAAGATAAACTTGAAAAGTGGTTATCATCAGATTAGGATCAAAGAGGGAGATGAATGAAATAAAATATTTAAGACTAATGGTAGACTATATGAATGGATTGTAATGCCATTTTGGATGAATAACACTCCAAGCACCTTCGTGAGGCTCATGAATGAGGTGATAAAGGATATCATAGGTAAATTTATTATTATTTACTTAGATGCCATTCTGATTTATTGTAAGTCAAAAGAATAAAATCTTAAAAGTCTTAGAATGGTCTTAAATAAGATACAAGAATATAAGTTGATAAAAATATCAATAAGTTCACTTTCATGAAGATAGAAAAGGTATATTTTGGATTTGTCATTTCATAAGAGGGTTTGAATATGGATAAAGATAAGGTCAAATCCATAGTAGAATGGCTTACTCCAAAGAGTGTATTTGAGGTAAGAAGTTTTCAAGTTTTGTCTAGATTTTATAGAAATTTTATATGGAATTTAGTGGCATTTGTGCTCTAATAGTTTAAAATATCAAAGTATTTTTTTTATGGACTCCGTTAGTTAAGATAATACTTCAATTCTTAAAGAAAAAGATCATAAAGTAGCCTATATTAGCTTTGGCTGATTTTAGTAAACTTTTTCAAGTAGAGTGTGATGCTAATGGGAATACTATAGGACTTATTTTGAGCTAAGATGGAAAACCATTTCCCACTTTAGTGAAAATATAAATGATTAAAAAATGAGGTACTCATTATGTGACCAATAATTTTACACCATTGTCCAAGTCTTGAAGAAATGGGGACACTATCTATTGTCCAAAGAGTTTGTGCTCTATATAGACAATCATGCCTTACAATTTATTATTAATCAAAATAAATTAAGTCAAAGGCATATAAAATGGGTTTAGTTTTTTAAAATATTTTATTTTGTTATTAATCATAAAATTGGGGAAGATAACAAATTTATAAATTCATTAAATAGAATAAGCCTGATTATATAGGATTCTCAAGTGAATGTCCTAGGATTTGATTCATTAAAAGACATATATAAAGAAGATATTGATTTCAAGGAGGCATATGAAGCATGTGATAATACATTAAGAAGAGATATAAGTCTATGGATGTATTATATTCTAAAATAGGGATTGTTATTTAAGATCAAATATTTATGCATATCAAGAGAGTCAATGAGAGAGAATATACTAAAGAAAAACATAGTGAAAACTTGGTAGGGTATTTTGGAAAAACAAAGAAATTTGATAAATTAAGTGCACATTATTATTCTCTAGCTATGACATCTTATGTAAAAAGGTTTTTATCAAGGTGCAAAATATACCAACATGCTAAGGGGAAAATTCCAAATACAAACTATACCAACCATTGCCTACTCCTAGTAGGTCATTGGATTTAGTGAGTATGGATTTTTTACTTGGGCTGACAAAGATAAAAAGGTAATGACTATATATTTTTTAGTTTATATATTTTATAAAATGACACGTTTCATAGGTTTTATAAATACAAGTGATGCAACTAACATTATAAACATGTTCTTCAAATAAGTAGTGAGATTTCATGGGATTCATAGAAGCATTTTATCTGATAGGGATAAAAATTTTGTTGGCCATTTTTGGAGGACATCTTGGAAGACATTGGGAAGTAACATAATATTCATATAATCTTACCTTTCTCATAATGATGGTAAACTAAATCGGTGAATAGGAGTCTTTGAAACATAATCATAAGTCTTGTAAGTAACCATCCTAAACAATGGGATCAAGTGCTATCTCAAGAAAAATTTGCATATAATGATTCTAAAAATATAATTATAGGTTATATAAAATTAAAAATTATGCATTTATTAAATCCAAGAGGAATTTATGAGTTGATAAACTTTTGAGACTAGGAAAAGATAAGTGGAGAAGGTGAGAATTTTACTACAACCTTTTAATAGTTACATGAGCAGGTCAAACAACAACTAGAATTGAGTATAAGTAAATATAAGAGAAGTGATCATATGAGAATAAAATAAGTTAATTTTTAGGTATTTTATGTATAAATTATGAAAATAAATAAATATTCCCTAATGGGGATTATAATAAGTTAAATATAAAGAAAATTGGGCCTTCTAAGGTCTTAAAAAAATTATCTGCCAATGCATATGAGTTGGAGTACCCATTTGACATTGGGATATCACAATTATTTAATGTATTAAACCTATATACTTTAAAATGAGATTAAAACATAGATAATTCTCTTGAATACAAAGATGATTATACCATCAACTAGGAGCAAAAGCTACCAAAGGCACAACTAGAACAAATTGAAGCCATTCTAGACAGGAAGGTCATGAATAAAACTAGAGGAAAGGAGTGATTTCATTGATTTATCAAGTGAAAAAACCATAAAATTTAGGATTAAACATGGATGACACCTTTATAGATATCCAAGAAAGGTTGTAGTGTTGAAGAACTCGTGAGTAGGAGTTCATAAATAATTCTTTTGTTCCCTAGTAGTCTAATGCAAGCGCATATAAACAAGTAGTTACATTTAGTTTATTTTGGTATTTATGAGGTTTAAGAGGTAAATTATATTCAATAATAATCATTATAAAACTTTCATTTTTAATTTATAAATCATTTTGGTGGTGTTTCTAGGTTTCCTACCAAAACTAGAAATTCAAAAATTTGAATTTATTGTTAAGAGTTTGAAGGTTTTGGGCATGTTGTAAATATTTTTATCCTTATATAAGAGGTTTTTAGGGTCTATCCAAATATTCCAAGTGTCTTTAAATATTCTACTCATTATAAAGCTTTCATAACACTAATCTAGATGCATCCAACATATGTGAAAGGCCAAATTATGTTTTAGGATAAGTCATATGTTGTTGAAATATTATTATTACATTAAATAATAAGAAACAAAATTTATATATCAGTAATACACACACAAACACACACACACACACACACACACACACACACACACACACACACACACACACACACACACACACACACACACACACACACACACACACACACACACACACACACACACACACACACACACACACACACACACACACACACACACACACACACACACATTTAATAAATAATAAATGAGGCTAATGACACATGAGGACAAGGAGAAAAGCTAAATTAGTAGGTTTTTGGGGGAATTCAATGTGATAGCCTACATGTCTATATATCATTCCAAAAGAGAGATGAGTAAAATAATGTTTTATCATGATATTTTATTTATTCAAAAACTTATAAGAATTTAA
The DNA here is from genome assembly GCA_037957365.1 of Torreya grandis. NCBI lineage: Eukaryota > Viridiplantae > Streptophyta > Pinopsida > Cupressales > Taxaceae > Torreya > Torreya grandis. The sequence goes on from JARHVA010009518.1 coordinate 178,934, forward strand.
GTGATTTTTTTATTTTTCCCAAATAGTTTTTCATAATTTTATGCTATTTATTAAGTTATAAAGGTCTACAAATAGGGGTTTTAGTGACATAGTCTGATAGAAAGAAGTTTTTCTATAATTTTTATTATTATTACGTAAGAATAGTATTAATATTATCAAGGATATTATATATATATATATATATATATATATATATATATATATGTGTGTGTGTGTGTGTGTGTGTGTGTGTGTGTGTGTGTGTGTATTATAATGGTTAAAATTAACCTTTTATAGCCATTAAAATTTGATATTTCTCCATTTTATGTTCTAGGTTACTTACAATGAGAAAAACCCTACATCAGGGTTTGACCCATAAATACCTTTCAAATGAACCCTCATAATCCTTTTAAATTTGATGGATAAGATAATTAGGATGTTTTATAAGTGAAAAAAGTGGTTTTATATTAGATATATATTATAATTTTAGGGTCCACAAACCTGTAAATAGGCCTAAAATAGGGGTTTTATGACAATTTGCATAGTTTCTTGTAAATTAAAGTTGTAAAAGAGGGTAAAACCTATTAATTGTCTTATATAACATATATTTAATGATTTAATACATTTTATATGATTCCTAAAGTCTTATTTTAAATTATAATCCCATAAAATTCTAATATTAGTCCATTATAGTGCAAAAAGAACAAATAGACCTAGTAAAAAGGCTTCAAGCCTATAAGTAAAGTCATTATATTGAAGGATATAGGATATTAAGGACCATATTACATCATATTAGTATCATATCATAATATTAGGTTTTTTAAATTTGAAAATATCTTAGTAAAGGAAGTAATAACAAGCTATAAAACATAAGCTTGTGGAGATAGCAACTAGATCAAGAGGCAGAGAAAGTCAAAGGAGGAAACATACTAGAATAATTTTACTATAGAAAATGAGAAATATTCAAGATCATTTATAATACATGGATATTTCTCATATAATAATAATTGATATAGTGGATGTCAATGATAAAGAAAAGGAATGACCTCAAGAAGGAGAGGTGAAATAAGAAGGAGAAGAAAGGGTAGAAGAGAGATTTATTAGAGTAGTCATGGGGGTTAGCTCAAAATGAAAAGTAGAAGTTCCTATTCATGAAGGTATATTAAATGTATATGATCTATTTTAATATATAAATTCCATGCACAAGTATTTTTATTATGAAGGATTCGAGGATGAAAAAAAGTAAAGATTTCCAGTACAATATTGAAAGGTCATACATTTTTGTGGTGGGATGGAGTTCAAAATGAGAGTAGAAAGAAAGGTAAACCAAAGATAAAGAGTTGGGATAGAATGGTTAGAAAAATCAAAGGAAAATTCATTCCAAAATATTATTATACCAATCTATTCAAGAAACTTCAAAACCTAAGGCAAACAGACATGACAATGAAGGATTATATAGAGGAGTTATACAAGACAACCATCAATGTTAGACATATAAAATATGATGAAAAGGTGGATAGATACATCAATGGATTAAATTTCAACATATAAGATGAAATCATTATTCTATCCTAAATATTAGTAGAGGAGACATACACATTTTTCCTTAAAGTAGAGGATAAATTATCTAGGAAGTAGACTTAACATTTAAAGGGAAGATGTAGAAATTTTAGAGGTAGAGGATATCATGGTGGAAGGAGTTAGATATAGATACATAATGAAGAAGCTAGTAGTTCAAAAATTCAAGGTCAAACCACAATAGGTAGTTACTCATTCAGAGGTAGGAGACCATTCAAAAGAGGTATAGGAAGAGGATTTATAGGTACATGTTTCAAATGTAACTAGTATGAGCATAGATCTTATGAGTGTGCACATAATCCTTCAAAAAGTAAATGTAGTGATAAAATTATCCAAGATGATGAAGAGAGAGTGGGATCACCATATTATGAGGATGCACCTAAATTTGGAGAGTATTTGCTTATAAAGAGGTTATTTCTCAAGCCAAACAAATAGATCAAGGAACCTACACAAAGGAATACATTGATTAGAACCACCTAAAAGTCTAACATTAAGTTTTTAAAAGCAATCATAGATGTGAAAGTAATGATAATATAATATCTTTAGAAATGGTTGTCAAGTTAGGATTTAAAAAATTAACACATACCACTCCTTATAAGGTTTCATGGTTGAAAAAAGGACACCAAGTTTGGTAAATGATTAATGAAAGTGGAGTTTCAAATAGGTATCTATAAGAATTAGGTGTTATGTGATGTCATGCCCATGGTTATACATCATTCCCTAGTGGGTAGGCCTTGGAAATTTGATAGGAAATTCATATATGATAGGAAAATAAGAACACACTCATACCATTGACTTGACAATCTTAAGGTGTTGGTAACATGCGGAAATGAGTTATTTTATCATATCAAAAAAGAAGAGTTAAGTTATGCATTTTTTGGAAAGCATATAATAGTTTTTATAGCCATAAAATTGACTTATCCACCTCTATAAATACATAATTTTCTCAACAAATTTATTGACATAGTTATGGATGATTTTCATAATGAACTACCTCCAATGAGAATCATTAGCCACCATATAGATCTCATTCCTATAGACAATATACCAAACAAGGAAAATTATAGAATGACACCAAAAAAAATGAGATAAATAAACAAATGCAATAATTGTTATACAAAGACTTAATCAAGGAAAGCTTAAGTCACTATGTTGTTCTAATAGTTTCAACCCCTAATAAGGATTGAGGATGGATAATGTGCATTGATTAGATATATATAAACAAGATTACAATCAGGGATAGATTTCCTTTACCTAGAATTGATGATATAATAGATGTTTTAAGTAGTTTAATATATTTCTCCAAGATAGACTTGAAAAGTGGTTATCATTAGATTAGGATCAGAGAGGGAGAGTAATTGAAGACAATTTTTAAGACTGATGATGTAATATATGAATGTATTGTAATGTCATTTGTGATTAATAATGACCATATCACATTCACAAGGCTCATGAATGAGGTTCTCAAGGATTTTATAGGTAAATTTTTAATTATTTACTTAGATGATATTATGATTTATAGTCAATCAAATAAGAGCATCTTAAACATCTTAGAATGGTCTTAAATAAGCTAAAAGTAGAAAAGTTACTAATGAATCTTAATAAGTTCACTTTCATGAAGATATAATTATTATATTTTGGATTTTTCATTTCCCAAGTACATTTTAAAATGGATAAAGAGAAGGTCAAAGACATGGTAAAATGGTATACTCTAAAGAGTGTATTTGAGGTAAGAAGTTTTCATAGTTTGGATAGCTTTTATATAAAGTTTATAATTAATTTTTGTGGAATTTGTGTTTCAATAGTGGAAAATAGAAAAGGAAACAAAAATAAATTTAAATGGACTGAGTCAGCTGAGATAAGTTTTTAATTCTTAAATAAAAAATCATAGAACAACCTATATTAGCTTTGCCTGATTTTAGTAAACATTTCCAAGTAGAGTGTGATGCTAGTGGGACTAATATAGGAGATGTTTTGAGCCAAGAGGGAAAAATGATTGCCTAATTTAGTGAAATGATATATGATTCAAAAAAGAGGTACTCATCACATGATAAATAATTTTATACCATTATCTAAGCCTTGAAGAAATGGAGACACTATCTACTACCTAAAGATTTTGTGCTCTATACAGAAAATCATGCCTTACAATTCATTAGTTGTCAAACTAAAATATGTAAAAGAAATATTATATGGGTTGAATTTTTTAAAAGTTTTTATTTTTTATTAATCATAAAATTGGTAAATCTAACAAATTTTTAGATGCATTAAGTAGAAAAATCTTGATCATCGAGGAGTCTTAAGTGAATGTCATGGGATTTGATTCATTAAAAGATCTATATAGATAAGATCTTAATTTCAAGGAGGAATATGAAGCATGTGAGAATATATTAATAAGAGATATAAGTCCATGGATGGAATATATTATAAAATAGTGACTATTATTTAAGGGTATTTAGTTATGCATATCAAGAGAGCCGATGAAAGAGAATCAACTAAAAAAAACATAGTGGCATCTAGGTAGGGCATTTTGGGCAAGAAAAGACACTATTTAAATTTAGTGAAAAGTATTATTATCCAAGGATGAAATATAATGTAAATATTTTATTATAAATGTGTAAAATATGCTAACATGCTAAGGGAAAAAGTTAGAATACAATCCTATACCAACCATTGCCTATTCCTAGTAGGCCATGGGATTCAATGAGTAGATTTTATACTTGGGATGACAAAGACAAAAAAATATAATGAATATATATATTTTTGAGTTTACATTTTTTATAAAATATCACATTTCATATCTTTCATAAAAATAAGTGATGTAACTAAACATGTAAACATGTTATTCAAAGAAGTAGTGAGATTGCATGGGCTTCCTAGAAGCATTGTGTCTGATAGGGATACATAATTTATTATCCACTATTTTAGGATAATCTATAAGAATATTTTGACCACTTTAAGTTTCATCTCAGCTTACCATCCTTAGACTGATGGTCAAACTGAAGTGGTCAATAGGAGTCTTGGAAACATAGTCAAAAGTTTGGTAAGTAGCCATCCTAAACAATGGGATAAAGTATTACATCATGTAGAATTTGAATATAATGATTCTCAAAATATAATTATAGGATATATCACATTATAAATTATGTAAGTAATACATAAAAGAGGCATTTATGAGTTAATAAATTTGGGTGAGTAGGAAAAAATAAATGCAGAAGGTGAGGATTTTATTATAGCTATGTAAAAGATACATGAGTAGGTCAAACAACATCTTGAATTGAGTATAATTAAATACAAGATAATTGATAATATGATAAGGAAATAATTGAATTTTTAGGTAGGTGATATATTAGTTTCATATCTAAATAAATAAATATTACCTAAGGGGAAGTATAACAAGTTAAAGATCAAGAAAATTTGGCCTTGTAAGGTCCTAAGAAAATTATCTGCTAATGAATATGAGTTGGAGCTCTAATTTGACATTTTTATATTACCCATATTTATTATATCATACCTATATCATTTAAAAGGAGATGAAAATTCAAAGAAGGCACTTGAAGATAAAGATGACTAGATCATCGACTGGGAGTAGCAGTTACAAAGACATAACTAGATCAAATTGAATCCATTCTATACAAGAAGGTACTGAAGAAGATTAGATACAAGGCATATGTAATTGAAAATTCATCATTTCTATAAATCAATTTTAGCTCAGATAAGCTATAACATACCTACATTTCTGATTGGGGATACACTTGTTAAGCAGGAGAATGACCAATATAGGAATTTGCTAGACCTGATTAGGGGATCACTTGTCACAACATATCATGATAGTAAGGATTCAAAATCCTATAGTATAACATAATTTAAAAACAACCCTAATGGATTCCTAAGGTTTAAAACATTCACTTTTATTCTAATAATAATAAATTAAAACTAATCTAGTATACACCAAAGCTTGTGGCACAATGTGGGGGTTAGAAACAATAAAAAACATTTATAAGAAACTTTAATTAAAGTAAATATGAGTAACACCATAATACATAAAAATATGAAAGATATTATTATTTGAGCCAACACTTATTCTACTTCTATTTACTAAAAGAGAGGAGAAAAAAGCTAGAATATACTTACTTGAATGTGAAACTATCAAGATTCAATCTCTCCCCTGGCCAAATGGGATTTGCAAGAGGTTTTTGTGGTTGTAAGGATCAATAATAAAGGCCAAAACATCCAAGACATATCAACAAGTCTAGGTTATCCAAATAAGAAACCTAGGCTAGGTATCCTCAAGTAGAATAGTGGAAGAACACATTGTGAAGAAGCATGAATGAATAATAAATCTTGATTACACATATGAAATAATGATAAAATGATCTTGTATATATGGGTGGATCTTTCCCTAATTCTCCTAAAAATATTAGCTATACAAGGTCGACCCAATCGACCCAGTGTGTTTTTAAGGATAATTCACTAAGTCTAAGCTAGGTTAGCCTAAAGGCTAAAAAAGTGAAAAATACCCCTAAACAGTACTAGGTTGACCCAGTCAACCTAGTATAGTCGATTGACCAAAAGAGTTTGAAGACAAGAAAAGGAGGGATGGAAAGAGGAAAATATTAGAGGAATATTCAATGGAGGAGAAATATCTTAGAGAATGGTTTTGAGAACTAGTTGGATTGGTAATAATGTGGTAAAAAGGGACAAAAATCTTGCAAATCACCAAAGGTTTGCTCACCCCTTTTTTGGTGCACCCCTTAGGGCATGCACTCAGAGACATTGAGTATCTATGGGTTCTTACAAGATGTAAAACATCATTATTTAATAAAAGTTTGAAAATATTATGTGTATACATATGACCCACTCGAAGCTCATCACATGCCACTAAGGTGTAATATGGGATAGTGCTTCGAGAAAGAACATAGTAACACACAATGCTAATGATAAAAAAAATTTGTAGTATTTTAGAGCATAAAATAACTAAAAAGGAAACTAAACAAAAAAGTAAATAACTTAAAAGTAAATTTGATGCGTACCTTGACTTACCTTTATCACAAGATGGTTGTTTATTGTGTTGTTAGTTTTGATTATGTAAATCATAGAGACTAATTTTGACAAACCCAAGAATAAAAAACTAAAGAGCAAAAAAAAAAAAATGCAAGAAAATCCAAGATAGTTGATGTTATGAGGATGGGATGTACTTGGGAAAATTGGTAGGTTGGGGTGATAGGTGTAATGCTAGACCAAATGACCAAGTAAAAAAAAAAGAGTAAATTGGGTAACTAAAAATCCAAGGTTACTAAAGATTAAAAAACTCAAATAAGCTATCTTTAAGTTAGAAAGGCAAACTCACCAAATCAAACTAAGATACATGTCAAACAAGATGGAAAAATAAAACAAGTCAATGGTAAAAATAAGAAACATAATGGTAAGAAAACATTTATGAGTGAGTAGTAACAATCCACATCTCACTCAATAATGGAAAATAAATGCATAAAAGGGAAAACAACATTGTCAAGCGAGAAGTAACAAGCTAACCACAATCAATAATGGAAAAAGGGTACTAACTCAGGTGTCCATAACAACATGATAGTAAAATTATGATAAATGGTAAAAGGAAAGTAAAGTAAGTTTAGTAAATGTAAAATCATGGTGTAAATTGAGGTAAACCATAGTTAATAAAACATGTTGTGTGGCTCTAAGGATAGATAAAATTGAAACAAAGTAGTGATATCATGTTTTTAAGAGGTGAAGAAGAAAGAATTAAAGAATAAGGGAAAATATATTTGGAATCATAATTTGTCTATCAAGGGGTTAAAATAAAGGAAAAACCAAGGTAAAGGAAATATTTATCAAAGCCAAGACACTCAAATTAGGTTTATCAAAATAAGAGGACTTTTGACCTTAAGGACTTTGAAGAACTTCTCTTAGCCACACAAGTCTTAGGTCAACAAATGGAGTATATATATCATCTCATGAAGGCTATATGCATGAAAAGTAAAATGGACCTACATCCCCATAATGTGTTCCCCATTCTTCAATACCCCTTATAAAGTCATTGGTCTACTATGAAGATTGGGTACTTGCATGAGAAAGGAGGTATCACCATAGAGAATTTTTAAATCATCTATTCCAATCTACTAGCCTACTACACTCTAAAGGACCTCAGCTCTATATCAGGCCGATTATGGAGTTTAAGCTTTGATTAGAGATAGGAGATGTGCTTGTAATCACATATTTTTTAGTGTGAATTTGATTTTTGAGATTTTTATGTTACTTTTTAGATATCATTTCCTTTTGTTTCAAATAATTTGGCTTTTAAATTTCTTGATGGATTTTTTTAGATTCCTCCTCCATACATATTTAGAAAACCAAAATGGCTGCTAAAGATGACTTTCATTTAAGTACTTGGGACAAGGTTGCTAAGAGAGAGAAAATTCAAATATCATGGGGTCTAAGAGTCTCATAAATCTAGGTAAAATAAAAGTGTTATCTTGAATTTGACCTTGTTTTATCCAATGAGGAGATGAAAGAAAGGGGAGATCAAGAGGAAAGACACATGAAATAATTTGAATTACTTCAAATTGAAAAAAATGTGATAAACGGGAAAAAAGGATACAATGAAAATAAAATGTGAATCCTTATCATAAGAATGAGATAAATGGAGGAAAAAATGCTAACATAGATTGTTGTGCAGGTTTCATATTAATAAAAGAAATAAAAGCTAAAGTTGAGAACAAGGATCAAGAACATGAAGAGGTGATAATTTTATGAGGAGGACAAGGTCCTATCCATGGTATTACAAATAAAATCATAAAAGAGAAACCCATGGGGGTGTCAAAAAGTAAGATAACAACAAGGTGAAGTAGCCTTCTTATAAAACATCACAAACAATAAACCTAAAGGATGCCAAAACAACATTGGCAAGTAACAAAAAGAGAAAGAAATAATTAAAACATGGTAGTTTTATGAGTAATGTTGGGTCCTATCCATGGTCTTATAAATCAACTCAAAAAAATAAAAACCCATGAGGGTGAAAAAAACAAGATAAAATTCAAGAATCTAGAGAAGACTATGGTACATCAAGAAAAGAAAAGACCAAAAGGGAGGACTAAAGGTTTGTGAAAAAGAGGGAATTACTACAGAGGGAGAGATATCCATGCTTAAGTAACCTTTAAAAAGTGTTAGATAGATATAGATATAAAATATGACAAGATATAAATGTTTAGGCAAAGTAATTTTTAAGGAATTGAATGTTGGTGGGCTCTTTAAAATAATGGCCTTCATTGGTTTGAAGATGATAAGTACTTGGAACAAGAATATCATTAATTAAATATGGGCCCCACCATTTTTGGGCATATTTACCTTCTTTATCATGGGTGTATTATAATTTAAGGACAATATCACCAACATTAAAATTACAAACTTTAACATGTTTGTTATGTTATTTGGTGATGTGAACCTTGTATTGGAAGTTATGAAATAAGGTAGAAAGATGACATTCATCAAGAAGATCAAGGGCATGAGGATGAGCTTCACATAATTATTAATTAAGAATAATACCATGAAGAGATATACAAAGAGAGGTAAGATCAAATTCTAAAAGAAGAACTAACTGAAAACCATAGACTAGTAAAAATGGAGTTGCCCCAGTGGCAGTACATTTGCTAGTCTAACAGGCCCAAAATACAGGGTAAATATGAATATGCCAATCTGTACAGGTTTCAAAAATTATCTTTTGGAGGATTTTTTTAATAATTTAATTGATGGCCTCAGCTTGACCATTGTATTACAAATGATAAGGCATGGAAAATTTGTGATTGATCTTGAATTTGTTGTAAAGTTGTTTAACATGTTTATTTTTGAAATTACCATCATTGTCTAAAATAATGGTATGGGGAATGCTAAAGCAACAGATAATTTGGTTAAGAATAAATTTATAAATGGTAGGACTATTGACATTAATGAGGGGCATGGCTTTTACCCACTTGGTAAAATATTTAGTAGTGGTGATAATAAACACATGTGCATCTTGGGAATGAGCAAGTTTACCAATGAGATTGAATCCCCATGTATAAAATGGCCAAGGAGATTTGATGGTTTGAATCTTGGAAAGAGGTGAATGGATAAGATCATCTTGAATTTGACAAGAAGTACACTTTTTATCATATTCAATTGTATCCTTTTTGAGAGAAGGCCAAAAGTAACCCATATGTAGGCATTTACATAACATAATGGATCAAATTACCTTAAACATTGAGATAGTAAAGGATGTTGTGTCAAAATACATACTTGAAATCTTATTTACAAATATGCATCTTTTCATGAGAGTCTAAATTAGGAGGATAAGTTTGGTGTTATAATAATTGAATGATGTCTTTATACCAAGGGATTTGTCTAATGGCAACAACTTCAAGATGATAAATAATTGAATCTAGTGATTGATTTGAATATGGAGATTTTATTATTTGTATAATAAAATAAGTATTAGAAAGAACTTGATGTGGATGAATAGAGAAGCTGAAGAGGCTAGAGAATCAACAATGGAATTTTGATCTCTGGGAATAGGCTCAATAGTGAAAGAGATAAAATTCTTAGCAAGAGTGGTTTCAATTTGATAATAAGTAATGAAGTTTTCAATTTTACATTGATAATAACCACTAAATTGACAATAAATAAGTTGATAATCAACTAAAACATGAAAATATTGAATGTCTAAATCAAGATCAGCTCTAATTCTTAAGATAAGAGCTTCATACATCATCATATTGTTGGTGACATCAAAGGTGAAATGAAAAGCTAAATTAATGATTTTACTGAGAAGACTTATGAGAATTCAACATGACCTAGCTCCTCGAAGGCATTTAGTAACATCAAAGTGAAGGGTCCAAGTATCCTCATGTAAGTCAACATTGATCTCAAGAATCTCCTCAATAACTACCTTTGGTTTAGTAGTACTAGAGTAAGTGGAAAATTTATCAAGTTTATTGGCTTTAAGATCAGTGATAAAGCTATGAAAATAATCTTTGAGAGAGATATCTTGATTAAGACCTTCAATGTAAAGGATATTATCATCTAGAACATCATCTTGAAGGGAAGAAGTGGCTATAATGGGATCTACAACAAGTTAGTTAGCTATGACTTTTCTTTTAACAACTTTTAGAATGACAATGTGAAGGTATACTTCCATAAGGAGGACCATCTATTTTCCAATTATATCTATAGGAATAAAGGATTTGGAGAATAAATGATGAAGGGGGTTAGAATGAACAATGACATAAGTAGTTTGGTAAAGCATATAGTGACGAAGCTTTTCAACCATAAAATAGATAGCAATATAATCATGCTTGATTTTAGTATAATGTGTTTCATAGTCGATGAGGCCTCAACTAATGTAGTAGCTAGCATACTCTCTTCTTGTATCATCTTGTTGGAAAAACATTTACCCAACTAAAATGGGCATGGGAGAAGTATATAGAATCAAAGGTTTATTATTGGAAGGAGGATGAAGTGTAGGTGGATGAAGTAAAGACTCTTTCATGTTATCAAAGTCTTTTTGACATTGATCTGTCTATTATAAAGTATCACTTTTCTTGAGAAGGTAATTGATTGAGTGAATTCTATATACCATTTTAGGAATGACTTATCTAATTGCCCCAAGTTTACCTAAATAAGTACAAATGTTGGGAATAGAATGAGGAATGGGCATGTTGATAATAACACTAATTTTGGTAGGATCAATGTGAATGTCATGAAGAGAGACTAGGAATCCTAATAATTTTCTAGAGGTAACTCTAAATACATATTTTTAAGGATTAAGTCTAACTTTATATTTAAAGAGATAGTCAAACATGATAACAAGATTAGAAATATGATTCTTATGATGTTTAGATTTAGATATGAGATCATCCACATAATTTTTAAAAAAATTGTGAATGAGATCATGAAAGATGTGAGTCATTACATGTTGGTAAGTGGCTCCAGCATTTTTGAGGTTGAAGGGCATTTTGACATAGTAATAGGTGCCCTATTCCATGGTGAAATAAGTCTTATGTTTGTCCTTAGGAGAAATATGAGTTTAATTATATCTTGAGAAACCATCCATAAGAGATACCATTTCATAACCATTCATGGAATAAATGATGGCATTTATTGAAGGTAAGGGGTCCCTGGGACAAGCAAGGTTAAGATTGTAGAAATCAATACAAATGTGAATAACCATAGTGACTTTCTTTCAAATGAGAAAAATGTTAGAAACCCATTCAGAATAATCCATTAGTTTGATAAATTTAGCATTAAGTAATTTATCAATTTCCTTATCACATAAGTTTGAAACTTCAAGAAAAAAGTTTTGTTGATTTTGATACACAAGCTTGGCATCATGATAAGTAATGATATTATGCACCATAATGTGAGGGTCAATGTTAGGCATGTATTCATAGGACCAAACAAAAGCCTCATGATATTTTTCAAATAATAAGCTAAAATTATCATATTTAGTAGGTGAAAGCTCTCAATAAACTATAGTCAATAAAGGACAAGATGGGGTACCATATTAAATGTGAGTGGTTTCTTCAATAACCATGACATTACCATCTTGAAGGTGGTATGGTGCATTGGGTAAGGCTGAAATTAGATTTGGTTTAAGATCAATGTTAACAATGAAGTTGTTAACTCAAGGAGCTTTGGTTTTGAAATTTCCAAGTTTATGATGTTGTTGAGGAAGTTGAGGTTCTCAAGCATGAATTAACTCAAGAATAGCTTCATCTCTAGGCAAGGTAGGAAGAGGACCAAAATAATCAACATCTGCTTCAAGATCAAGAATTTGATTGCCATGGCAATCATACTTATAATGAATCTGATGGACATTGATAGCCTTGGAATCAAGTGTAACTTCAAGAGTAGAAGTAGATGGAATATAAGAGATCAGAGTGTTAGTGGATTTGATTATGGGAGAAGGGTCTGATGGAATTATTTGATCCAAAGGTGTCTTAACATTTTTATGTTCGAAAGGCATAATTTGCTCTACCACCCAAGGAGTATCAATAAGAAGAGGATTGAAAAGAGGCACATGACCCTTAAGACCCAAGTTATGATCCACATAAATGGTATGTACATCTTGATTAAAATCATGGATTTTGGCTAAAGTTTTTTTATAATTCTGGACATCCAAGTCTCTAGATTGATCTTGGGACATGATATAGTTATCACCATATTTTGGATAAATTATACAAGCTTGAGAATCAGGGGGAGCTTTAGAAGGTGAAATCCCAATATTTATAAATGTATGTGGATACATGATGAGAGGATCTTTAAATAATTTAACCACTCAAAAATCCTTACAAGTGAAGGCATCTTATATTAAAGAAGGCTCTTGATCATTGCATGTAGGGGGAAAGTCAATAATCTCATCAATAAGAGGAACAATATGATCTGTTGGTAATAGAGAAAGAGGAATCCATTGTGAAATATATGGAGGTAACTTGGTAGTATTGCAAGTATTTTTCAATTTATTGGGTTCATCATCATCAGAGTCCACAAGAGTAACTTGTAAATTAGGAATCATGTTGATAAAATTGGGTAAAGGAGCATTGCTAATTTTAGGATTCATGGGATTATGATATTGATTTTTAGGATTAGGAAGATAAATATTCCATGGATTGGGATCAAATTCATGCTTATACCATTTTCCATTATGTAAGAATTTAATACATTGACTTGTGGAAGAAGCAATGGCTCTCATTCAATGAGTCCATTAATGACAAAGAAGGATATTTTAAGATCAAGGACCATAAGCTTGGTTTGAATGGTCTTAGGTCCTATGGTTTATGGAAGCTAGATACAACCAAGTGGTTTTTGATTAGTCTTATCAAAACCAAAACAAGTGATATGGGTTTGTTTGAGATGATACTTGGTGTAACCAAGTTATTGTATGAGCTACAAGGATGTTAAATTAATACTAGAGCCTTCACAAACTAAGACTTTATGGATAAGAGTGGTATTAATGGCTATTTTAATAAAGAGTGACAGATCATCAGAATGAAAAAAAAATCATCATTAATCATGTCCTCTTCAATAAACTCAATATAAGGCTTGGAAAGACACGAGGTTTCAATGATATTGACATTATTAGGTTGAGAATCAATAGAAGGTGGTTCTTCATTTGTGGATGATGGATCTCAATTTTCTTGAAGTTGTTTCATATGGAATTTATGATGATAAGATGAAGTGCAGACCAACTCCATAAGTATAATCTTGCAAGGCATAGAGTTGAGTTCTTCAAGAAAATTCCAATGAGATTTAGAATAACCAACATGAGGTTTAGAAGGTCAAGTATTCTTGGAAGGAATAGATGTGGTTAGAGGATAAACAGGAGGAAGTTATTCCTTAGGTGATTACAAACCAATATTATAGGTGGTAGTATCTTTAATAAGTTTGTTGTTCTAAATATGACTTTTTAGGCTTGATAATGAGATATTTGTGAGCCATTTTATGATGATAATTGACCTTGCCAGTGTTGACATATTGAGAGTTGTTATAATACTAGTCTTAATTGGCATCAATGGCATAAACATCCTTTTGATGCCTCTATGTGTATCATATGTGCTCTTAGTGTTTAAAGAACACTTCTCATTTTAGAATTTAGAGAATTCATGGCATGAGTAGTAGGTTTTGGCAATCTAGTTACCTATGGTGAAATAAAGGTAGAGTAATTTAAATTGTTCCACAAATTTATATTACTTTGTGGTTGGGAGATACCATGGTCCTTGTGAATTTTTAAGTATCTATGTTTATCTTAGTGAGCTATGATCAAATTTTTATTCTAAAGGCTAATCTAAGTGAATATTTATAGTAAGATTTAAACTAAAGTGACTTTTTCAAAAAAAGAAGTAAAAGGAAGGGTATGGTAGAAAGATAATATGTGATTGATGATCCTTGACTCAAACATCATGACAAAGTTTAAATTAAAATTGAACATGAATTTAACCAATATATAATGCAAAATATCATAAGCTCAGATCTCACTATACAATAGGATAACCTCTAAAGATAATATGAAGAAGTATAAGTAAGAACTAAATTTAATTTAAAGATTTGTTATTACATTTGAATATCATTTGTACATCCTAATGTATAATAAATGAAATGAATAAAACCCAAGTTCATTCAACTAATCTATCATAAACACAAATTAGCAAACCTGTATCAAAGATGAAAATTTAGAATTCATGAAAACTATTCAAATTCAAGACTTGGAACAAGTAATATAGAGAGAAATCATGAAAAAATTGTGACAAACAAACTTGGATAAACTTTTTAGTATTGCTTGTTTATATTAATTGCGACAAAGTATACAAGTTTTTCTCAACACTCTCTCTCTTTACAAAATGGTAATACTACCTTTTATAGAAGATCAAGGTAGTATACCAGATAGTCATAAGATTACACATGTACAAAGATAAGGATAACTATCCTTATTTACAATTCAAGAATAAACTTATCTTTACCAAACATACTAACCTATAGGCAAATATTCTAAAAAATTAGCATATGCCTTTACAAAGGAATATTACTCATTCAAATATTATAGTGCTTTTACAAAATAGAATATTAATTAACTGGTGGGCTAATGGATGAAGGACTTCCTTGTTTCTCTTAGAGAATCTCCATAGCTCTTTGACAAGATATAAATACATGTCTAACATTAGAAGACAAACATCCTCTTGATCAGCTAAGTCATCAAAGTCCCTATCATCCTTAATCATAGCCTCCTTAATTATTCTGGCCTCTACAATCTTCTCCTCAGTAGTGAAGATCATGCCCATGATTTTTCTATTGTCACTCCTTGACTACCCTTAGATTTTAATCTACACTCCCTACATCACCCAAGTGACTCTGTTCTTATACTCTTCATCATCAATAATGCCTAGGATAGTAGACTTTGTAGGATTGGCCATCATGGTGCCAAGGAGTTGCTTAATTTTGTTAATTATCTCTTCATCATCCTTTATGAGTCTATCTAATCCTTTTGACCAATCACTTAAACTCTAGACCTTATCAACCACTATTCCCAATATTGCATTTAAGTGGGCTAGGCAAATGTTTTTGAATTTAAGAATTTTACCCATAATTAGTATGTTAATAAGATCTCTTATTTTATCCTCTGCATCCTACCACTAGGCCATCAACCATTTGGATATCTCACTCTATTGGGTCAATTATTCTCACCTTAGCTTCATTTACTTCAAATAATCAAACATGTCAAAGAAGTATGCTTTAAACATCTTTATTATTACCTCAGGAATTGATAGGATAACCATTCTCTCATAATTCTCCTTTTATTTCTCTAGGTTATGTATCTTTTATTTCATACCCGTGATGTCTGATCTAATCTAAGTTGAATGATTGTCAACCAGTCCTTCTATGTCTTCTTCATGGATGAGATGCTCACCATGCTACTATCCTCTAACTAGAGTTAAGCCTACAAACATATCAACTTTTTGAAAGGTGAATTCCTCACCTCTAACCATGGCCTTTTTGGTAGTGAATCTCTCCAACCCTGCTATTTCTAGATTAAATTAGACATTTGTTGATGATTTTTTGACCTTAGGAGGTTTTGGGACATCCATCCTTGTGTTTCTTGATACATTTAGAGTGTCCATTTGTGTGCCACTTGATCCTATTATGGAAAATTTTCGTCCTCCTTCATTAAGGCCAATATCCATGGCTTGATTTCCTCATGGATATTAATGTTAATTGTTTGGGTCAAGGCCCAAGAATGGGATAAAGTGGGAATCTTTTTCATTTTCCCATAAACAAACCATTCAAGGATAATGGGTCTATGAATGGGGTATTCCTCATTGAATAGGTTAACCTAACTCACGAGGTGGGTGAAGGTTAACTTGGGCTTCTTCCTTCCAACTTGGACCAATGCCAATTATGCTTTTATTTTTTATGGAGGTGCTATGGGGACCAGGTCCAAATGAACTTCCTTCCCCTGTCTTTTTCAACCTCCTCTGCCTAGGCTTGGGGTTATTTATTTTGTTCTTTTTCATCTTCTAAGCCATAAGATTTAACAAGTACCTTAAGTTCATCATCTACTATTTCATTTAGTTCTAAGGCAATCATATCTAGGTATTATATTAGAGACTCTAGTATGTCATGAGGGGTTGAAGATGATTGCTCCCCAGGTCTCTCTTCCAAATTTTCTTTTCTAGGTCCTTGTGTTAGTAGTGCTTGGGGTTTTTGTATTTTTTCTCTAGAGGGGGCCTTGTAGAGGGTCCAAACAATACGTGATATCACAGGGGACCCATTTTCCATGTCTCACTTGGTGGCTTGTTATCCCCCTAATCAATCTAGGCTCAAGCTTGATGTTATGCTTTTTCAATCTGGATAATACTTCTAAGAAACTAGAGGCCCTGATGTAGAATGGGTCATGAACACTAGGTTGGTGCTCATATGTCTTGTTTATGATTTTGGACTTTAGATGCTTGGAGACCACCTCATTAGGATCCCATTGCCTCATATAATATTTTTTTATGGTGAAGGAGTTTATATGTCTATAAATTACATTCACATGATCCCAATTTTGCAAAATAGTCTTATTGATTATCAATGAAAAAGGATTGTGTCAAGCTCCCTTCAATCCTAATGATGGTGCAATAAGGGTAGAACCACATGTTCTATATCAACTCCACATATTTATTAATAAATGGGTTGACCCTACTCATGTGAATTCCTATCATGGCTTCTAATAGGGATGGATAAACACAATAATATATTAGACATAAGTTGTGCCTATATTTGAAAATGTGAAGCTTGGAATAATGATGGGAGATAGTAGGTCTCCCATTAGGTGACCAATTATTGATATTTGGGATCTGGGTGGAAGCTAAAAGGGAATCCATTAGATATGAGATCATGTAAAATTATTTACTTTTTTTCTTATTGATTCTTATGAATTAGGACTTCAAGTGGATGTTAATCATCTGACCCAATGGAGGAGTGTGTCCTTTCTCAACCATGAAGTAAACATATGATACCCAAAATTTGTTAATATGAGTGGTAGAGAGGGCTTCACATAACCTATTAAATAAGATCATTATTATCCTAATTCCCTACCTAAATTTGATAATTGGGATTTTACTTGTGGGTTCCTAGACTACTTGGTTCCTAGTGAGGAACCAGGTGGCTAGGATTATGTTTAAATTGTGCTTTCTAGTCCACTTTTTGATGGTGGGTAGGTCTATTTTTGGCTTACATAGTTTATATTATCTCTAAAAATCTAAAGGAGAAATATATGATAATTTATTAAAGCTACATTCATGTACAATCCAATCATCCTCAATTTTACAATCAATAAAAAGAGGATCAAGGATGTCAATGTAGTGAAGTACCTCAATCTTGGCGGTAGTGTAGTTTAGGATAGCCACCTCAATGGAAATTAGGTCATTATATCTCCTCATGATGGTTACATTCCTCTATTCTTCCCTTGTCAAATCATTCATCTCTTCAATAGTCTAAAAGAGTTCAAACTAATTTTTATTCCCATTATTCAAAGCTATAGTATCTAGGTTCGTGTCCTTAAATATCCTTCCCTCATTGTTTGAGGTCAAATACAACTTGGTCTTATCCCTTTGTTGTTCTTTTGAGCTTATATGGATGTGGAAGTTGTAACTGCTTACCAAATAAATTTTAAGTAATCTCTAAATTAACTCATTCTTTCTTAGATCATAATTGAGCTCTTCTTGGTTTGATTATGATTAATCTAAGCTTGAATTGAGAATTTTAAAGGTGCTAGGGGCTTTTTTAGGCTTTAATGGTGATGGAAATTTAGACTTAGGCTCATTCATGTCTCAGATTTGATTAAGACCTAGGTCTTTATACCTTTGACTTTTTGAGCACACAAAATTTCTATTTTTTTACTTTGTGCTTATGTGGTGCCCATGTGGCATCCATTTGACAACTTTTATGGCATTTTCATAAATACACTAAGGGACTAGATATTAGCTTTTAAAAATCTAAATTTCCTTTCATGTTTTAGGATCTTTGATTATGGATCAATGCAGACCATTGATCGTGATCATATGGATCAAGAATCATTAGCTTCTTTATGTTGGGCCTTATAGTTGTGACACTTGGGACTTTTATGGGCCTCATGGGATCTACATATATGTAATGGATGTGTGTTCACCACATGTTGATACCATATGCCTTTTGAGGGAATATTGAAAAATATTTGGTAGCTACGTTGTACCTAATCATCCTCTCACGAGCAAGCAAAAACCATTGATCTTAATCTAAATGGATGCATAAAATTGGTATGATGGATCAAATGCTTTAGATTCATCAAGTCTTTCACTTTATTCGATTGATATCCATGATGAAGGGTGGGCCATTAATTCTAAAAAAGGGTGAAAACATTAATTAGCATCATGATAAAGGAAGGGACTTAGGCTTAAATACTTTAGGCTAAGGTTTATTTCATGTTTAATAAACACATTATACACTTTAGGCTAAAGTATTTTAGCCTAATTTTTTAGAATACATATGAAGGGGACCTAGGCTAAATGTCTTAGGCTAAGGTTTCTATTGTGATAATAAACACAAGATATAATTTAGGCTAAGGTATTTATGCTAAGTCCTTATAACATGTCAAAAGGGGATAAATGATAAAAGGACCATCTATCAAGTTTTGACCTAGGGTTTCATCATGTTAATAAACATAATGAAACCTTAGGTAAAAATTACTAAGCTATTTTTTATGCCACAAGGACCTTTTAAAATAAGATTTAATATAAGTCTATAGCCTAAGGTTTATTACATCCAAATAAATGTAATTATAACTTTAGGAAATATACTTAAATTAGAACTAAATCTGTAAATAAATAGATCATGACGCCATTTTATCATTAGAAATTCAAAGATATTAAATGCATGAACATCTTATGAGGGGTCCCATTGATCTATAATGCAATCCATAATGTTTTAGAAACATTTTTGGATCATATCTTTATCTTAAGAAAAATAATCAATTAGCTTAAATTTGATGCTATCTTGGACATCAATGATAGCCCCACAAATGTCAAATGATGGCTGTGAGAATGCCAAATTTATGTTAGTGGATCATTAGGTTTAATGGGCTTAAATTTTATGGTCTCATGAACATTAATGATGACCTCATGGACGTTAAATAATGATCATGAGAATGTCAATTTTAAGCTCATTAAACCTTTTTGGTCCTTAGACCTTGGATTTGATATGATCCGTTAGATCAATATCCATGATTAATCATGGACCATTGATCTAGATCTAAGTAGATGCACATTATTGGTTCATTTTAATGTGTATGGCCCTTTGTTATTGAGCT
Source organism: Torreya grandis (assembly GCA_037957365.1). Classification (NCBI taxonomy): domain Eukaryota; kingdom Viridiplantae; phylum Streptophyta; class Pinopsida; order Cupressales; family Taxaceae; genus Torreya; species Torreya grandis. The sequence continues at coordinate 198,855 of JARHVA010009518.1, forward strand.
TCAAATGTGGGGGTACCACTTGGTGGATCTACAGGGCTTTCTAAGCTTTTGAATTTTGTCACCATGTTCAGTATATTGGATCAATCTATGCAAGCTTTTGTGTACTATCAGATCTATAAAGAAGTTAGGGGCTTAAATTAGGACTCGAGTAAATAAGAACTTAGGCTAAAGGTTTAAGACCAAGGTCTTATTCATGTTGATAAACATGAACATGGCCTTAGGGTTAGAACTTTAGGCTAAGTTCATAACAAAGAGGACCATGCCAAAATAAAGGACCCTAATAAAATAAAAGGACCTTGCTAATATAAAATTTAGAGCATGTTATAAATATAAGGAAAAAAGGGGCAAAATAAAAGGGACCAAGTAGGATTTTGAGGTTAAGGTTTGGTCATGTTAAGAAACACAACCAAGCCTTAATATGAAAATTAGGCTTGAGTCCAAAGTTAATTTGAAATGTTCTTTCCAAATGCATTCCCACCAAAAGTGCTGCCACCAATATTTGAATTTGAACTAGGGGTTGAAGCTAGGGTTTGTTAAAGGAGGGTTTCATCACATAAATCCAACTACGAGCCACCATAAATTCAAGAGTAGTAAAAGTTATAATATGATTAATCTATATATCCCAAGCATGATCCATTGAAGGGATCTCCATGAAACCTAAAATTTAAGACCTAAAAGTCAACTGTTATAAATATTAGGCAAGTTTCACATAAAACCATGAATAAAATGAGCTAGTTTCATCAAATAAGCTGATCTTCAACTTCTAATAAAGTGAAAAACATCAAGTTTTAGTGCTTAGGTTCAAAATAATAAAAAGGGTCCATATATTTTTAGAAATATGGGTATGTTGACCTCAACAAATGGTGAATTTTGGGGAAACATAACAATATGCTAGAACTTAAGTACTCTGGTTCAAACAAACAACTAGGTCATTCATTCTATTTGATCAATGTCATTCCCAAGATCAGTTCATGGTTGAAACAAATGTTGCACATGTAAAATCAGGATCAAACATCAAGACATAGCCATGTTGTGTGTGTTATTTTATGCCAATTACTATTTTCCATGGTATTTAGGGGATAACTTCTAGGTTTCATACCTTTTATCATTAACACTAACTTGGAGCATGTTTATATGTTCATTAATAACCAGGCTTCTAGATTAGAGAAGGCTTGGTCATTGCTCTATTGCTAGTTAGGCATTCATATCTTAGATAAAGATGCATTTAGATCCACTAATTGCCTTGTGTTACTGTGGGCTAGGCATCCATAGCCCTGGTAGAGGTTACTAGAACCACCTTTGTTTGAAAAGTTTTTAATTTTGCAGTAAGTTCTTATTTTTTATATTTTGGGTCTTTTAGGCTTTCAACAAAGGTTGAGAGCCAGCATAGCTAGGCTAAGGAATTTGGTCAAATATATGATCCTCAGATAATCACCTATGATTTCAAATTTTATCCCAAGTAAGGATGTTTGTTAAGTGTAAGCATGATTATACCTTGATGGATTGAGATTCCCTTCTTCATGTGTAATTTTTCTTAAAACTAGGTTCAAGTTAAGATAATGTTTAAGGTCCTATAGAATGGTTAACTTATTCATAGGTATTAACTAATTTATTCAAATCTTACTATCAAGCTCCTATCTCAAATCCATGGTCAACATATGTATGAGGTTTTATACGAGCATTTATGAATTTCTGGAGTTTCAAGCAAACCAAGGAATTTTGAGTTGAGGGATATCCAAAAAGAATTATTGGAGGCAAATAACAAAACAAGAAGAAACAAACACACAAAAAAAAGTAGCAAGGAAGGAATCAAACAAATATATACATATATATGTACAAAAAAGGGACATGAAGGAAGAGGTGAAGGAAACTAACTAGCCTACCTACACTAAATCTAATTATCTTACAATTTACTCCATGAAGACCCCAAAAGGAGTAGCAGAGAAATAGTGCTTGAGATAATACCCATTGATGGGTAGTGTGAACTCTATTCCTTATATATCTTTGAGTTTTAAAGTGTTATCTCCAATGTATCTGGAATTTGATAGGGGCCAATTCATTGGGTGTGAACTTGCCATGTTTTCCTCAGATTTATATGCTTTATCCCAAAGAAGAACCAAGTCTCCTTGGATAAACACTTTGATATTTAATCTCTTGTCAAACCACCTTTTTACTGTAGTTTGATGTCTACTAAAGTTAGAAAAATCCTTCTCTCATGAATCTTCCATATGGATAATGTCTAGCAGCCTTGAGTTTGCAAATTCTTGATCCTCCATGTACTCTTGCCTAATAGGTTAGCAACTTGAGTGTGATGGGGAATATAGGCTCCTGGACATATACCAACAAGAAATGGGATGCTTTAAGATCCTTCTTTAATCTTATTCTATAAGTCTAAAGGGCATAATTGAAAAGTTTATGCCATTTTCTAGGTTTGTCTGCAATAAACTTCTTAATGGATTTCATCAAGTTTTTATTTGTTGACTCAGACACTCCATTACATTGGGGATAATGGTTAGATGAAAACTTGAGAATAATTTTATTGTCATATGCCCATTTTTTCATATCTACGGATATGAATGTTGACCCATTGTCACATACCAAAGAGACTAGAGTCCCAAATTTGGTGCATATGTTTTCTTCTAAGAACTTAATCACTTATTATATTCTACATTGCTTAGTGGCCACTACTTTAGTCCACCTAGTGCAATAATCAATAGTTATTAGAATATACTTGTGACCTTCTGATGAGTTAGGGTTGATTAGCCCTACAAAATCTAGTCCCCACTAGGAAAAGGGTTTGTCAATCATGACTAGTTGTAAAGGCATTGCTACCTTTGGCTCCTTAGTGTTGAGCCTTTGGCATGAATGACATTCTCTTACATGCTTATGAGCATGTTTTAATATGGTAGGCAAATAATAGCCATCCTTGAGGATCTTGTGAGTTTTTTTTCTTGATGATAAATTCCAACCTCCCAAATTCTCATGGAAAGTTCTCATTACCTTAGTAGATTCTTCTTTGGAGACACATCTCATGTACACACCTTCAAAGTTATTTTTATATAAGGCTCCATTTTTGATTAGGTAGTGAGCTGACTTGAGCCTTAAAGCTCTTCTCTACTCCCTAGTAAGTCCTAAAAGACACGTACCATTAATTAGTAAGTGAACAATGGAATCATACCAATCATTATCTTGGAAACTTTTTTGATCAACTTGCATAATACTTAGCTTAGGGCTGGTATTAGCAATCATTTGAATAAGACCTTGACACCTTACTAGTTTTGTAGTTTTCATCTCTATGTAATATTATTAAAAAACTAAAATCCAATTACCTCTTCATTCTTTAATTTCACACTAGATTAACATTAGCTTAGTAATTGGGTCTAAAATAATGACATGCACTTTGTTCCTAAGAATGTAGTGCCTAAATTTCTTGATAGCTTGAACTAATGTAAAGGCTTATTTATCAATCAAAGGGTAATTTAACTCATAATTATTCAAATTAGTACTCATAAAAGTAATTAGATGATCAGATTCTTCTATTTTTTAATAAAAACAATAGCAATAGTGTGGTTAGAGGAGAAAGAGTAGAGGTAAAAATCCTTTGAAAATTCAGGACTTATCAAGACTAGAGCATCGTTGATTGAACTTTTGATGTCTTAAAAGGCCTTCTTAGACTCTTCATTCCACAAGACTTTAGCATCCTTCTTCAACATATCATTCAATGGTTTGATAATCTCTGTAAAGCTATAAATGAACTTTCTCATAAGGTTTATCTTACCAAAAAATGATTTCAATTTTTTTTACTATTGGGAGGATCTATCTTAGATATTGCTTCCACTCTTTTAGGGTCTATGGATATTACATCTCTAGTGATAACATGGCCCAATAGTTTACCTTCAGTGACACAAAAAATGTTTTTCTTAGGGTTAAAGGAGATCCCATAACTTTTGCACCTTTCAAATACTTATTGTAAATGCATGAAATGTTATTCCCTATTTTTAAAAGAAATAGTTAGATCATTAATGTAAATTATGATACATTTACTAATCAAGCCTTGGAAGGCATGGTCAATGTCCCTTTAAAAATTTGATCCTATGTTTATCAACCCAAAAGGCATCCTCTTATATGAAAAGGCTCCCTACTTAGTTTTGAATGTTGTCTTCATTCTATTCTCTTTGTCAACCAACACCTGATTGTATCCTAAAAAACCATCAAGAAAAGACATCATGGATGAACCTAAAACAATTTTTATTACCTGATCAAGAGAGGGAAGATGATAATTATCCTTTTTATATGCTTTATCCAAATTTATAAAGTCAATACATAGTATAATTTCATCATTATTATTTCTAACTAGCACCAAATTGGCCACCTAGGTAGAGTGCCTAATGGGAAATATAATTTTAGCATATAGAAATCTCTTGACCTCTTTGAAGATCATGGGTTCTAAGATAGGGTTGATAGGTATTTGTTTCTATGTGAAGCATTTAAAATATCTTTAAGAGGTATAGTGTGCATTATGACTCTTGGATCAAAGATCTTCAAGTTGTTACAAGTCCAAGCTATGTCATCCTTGTATTTTGTCAATAGCTCTTTGGCTCTTTTATTTTAGCACTTGTGTAGGATTTTATAATGTTAACTAATTTAGGTTGATCCCGAGGTCCAAGATCAATTTCATTGTAGTCCTTTCCACTTAATTTAGGAATCTTAGAAGTTTTATCTAGCTTATCTTGATTGCAATGTCTTTCCAAGGCAATCATCCCCTTGGGGATTTTGTTGTCATTTAACTAAATGACTTTACCATCAAATTTTCCTTCTCTAAACACATTTTTATTAGCCTCATCAATGATCTGAGCATCAAATGATACTCAACTAGTCATGAAGTTTAGGATTTGTTGGTCATCACTAAAGACCTACAGATGATTCACATTGTCTACGATAGAAGGGCAAGGTACAAGCTCACTACTAAAGTTTGGGGAATCTTGGTTAGACATGATATTAGATGTAGTAGAGGCCAACTCATTAGTATCTTTATTTTCTTCCCTAAGGACAAAAAAAATATGGAAGGCATTAAAATATTCCACTAGATACTAGACTCTAAATTTATACCTCTTGAGGTATTATAACTTGCACTGGTATTTACTTCTCACTTGATTCACTACTAGTTTTGAGTCACCATAAACCAATAGTTCTTTGAATTTATTTTTGATGGAAAATTATAGACCTAAAATGAGAGCTTCATATTTTTCAATGTTATTGGTGCAAGGAAACTAGAGTTTATAAGAAGCATGGTATTTCTCACCAATAGGGTCAGTTAGAATAATGCCTTCTCTAGACCCATCCTTACACTTAGCCCCATCAAAATACAACTTCCAGATACAAAGTACAACATTAAAAGCTTTAAGATCACAAATCTTGGTTTTTTATAGGGTAAAAACCCCTAAATTTGAATCAATTATGTTGACCTTTTCATTGACAACATTATACTCAGTGATCATATGTTTCATTTTTGGTTCCCTTTCAACCCTAATTTGGTTGGGAACTCCCTTCCAAGGTAGCCATAAGTGTGAATATTTAGTGTACATGTACCCATTTAAAGCCTTTGTCCATTCTCTACTCAAAAGTAGTCCATATACATTAGGTATATCTACTACTTGGATATCTATAAATTATTGGAACCTTAGCTTAGAGGCTAATTACATGTGGATATTTAACAATTCTCCAACCACCTTGACCCTAAACTTATCTAATTGGTTGAAAAACATAATAGTCTTGATGGGGGTCAAGCCAAGTTGCTTATAAATACCTACAGGCATGATATTGGTAGAGGCACCAGAATCTAGTAAATAATTATGCAAGTTTTTGCCAAACATTCTAACTATAAGTAAGAAGGGTAGAAACTCTATTTTAGCTTTATACATGAATACATTAGCATTATCAGTCTTGGTCACTATTGTCATCAAATTGTGTAACCTAGGACACTCTATGAGGCTCCTACAATTTTATGCAACATTGAATCATCTCTCAAGTTTGTGGGAACTTGTAAGAGAGATGAATCTCTAGGATTGAAAGGGATAACTCCCTAAATTATTCTCTAAGTGTCTATTACATAATCTAATGCTTTGTTTGTGAAAAATTTATAAGCTTGAATAAAATTAAAACTATACTAAATAAGGTGATCCACCAAGATAAATCCCATAGACTATCACACTCCTACTAAACAACAAAGCTTTCCAAGACCAATTCTATGCATTGAAGGATCTTAACATAGTGTTTCAATGTGAAGGTAGCATAGTTGAGACAATAAAAAAGATAACTAACCTAGGGGTAGATTATACACCATAGATACAATTACATACTTTAAAAATATCATATTATATTTATCATACTTCACATGACCTGTTATAATCAGAACTCTTGCTTAAACATGAAGGATGAAGGGAGTAAGGATGATACCATCACTTATCTCCATAAGACATCACTCACACACTTAGACAAAATTTTAAAAACTTAGAATTGGACTTCTATTCAATGTTTAAAGGCAAAGTGTAATGTCATATTAGCAAGGATTCACCATACCAACTATGTATATCTCTATAATAGCCCAAATGGCTTCATTTATAAAACTTGGAAGAAGAGAGAGAGGAGAAAAGATGAAGAGGCACAAGGAAAAGTGTTCAACAATTAAAATTAGTTACAATTAATGTGGATGAAATATAAAAGGCATTATGAAACTCATTTACACATCATTGTATTTCCAAATAAGCCTCATTTCCAAATGTGGCATAGCAATCTTCTTAATCATTCCTTCTTGTGAAACTACCTTCATGATGGACTTACTTTTGAGCAATCAAAATAAAGTTAGGATAAGTTTCTCATGTAAGTTAATGAAAGGGAGTTAAAAAGATGATTCTACCTAAGTTTCAAGTTTTCTTCATCATGAAATTCTCTTACATAAGCTCTATCATCACCTATCATTAAGATCACTTTCCAATAGACTTTATTGACACTTGGAATAAGAGTCTTTTCATTCTTCCTAAATAATACATACTAGGGGTCTTGTGACACAATTTTAGAGACCTCATATTATTGGATTCATCATAAAAATAATAAAAACCCATAAAACTTAAGTTTTCACCTTGTCCACTATGTCATTCTAGATGCCAATGGAATTTATGGTTAGATAAAGTTCCAAAACCCATCAGCTAAATATAGAGAGCTAGTAGAGGAATTTGTGAGTATTTATAGGGTATAAAAATTGAATTTATGGTTGGATAAAGTTCCAAGCTACCTCCCAAAGTACCTGGTATCTCATGGTCATCTTTAGGACCTACAAAATAATGGAAAATGTCAAGAAAACCTATTTTTTACTCCACCTGTATGGATTCCATACAATACAATTATATGTATTTGACCCTAATGGAGTTGGAAAAAACTTATATTCTATTCCAAATGTAAAATTAATTCATCTATATGTACTTAAAATCTCATTTCTCTAGTTGAGTCCTTATGGAGGGTTTGTAAGGGTTTCTAGTCACTTTCAGTATTAGCCATTGTTCATAAAGGATACACATTGAAAATTTGAAAAAAATCCACTAAATTCACCTTATGGATCTTATCCATCTTAATTGAATGGATTAGTGTCCCATGAAAATCTTGGTGGAATTTTGAAGCACTTGAAATTGATATTCGAGCTCATCTTTTGCTTCCTGGTGGGGTCTGAATGCTTCTTAAGCCAAAAATGGCTTGTTGGAGACTTTATTTGAAAAAAAGGGTTATAAAATCTCTTTACATACCCTAAAAAATTCTTCCCACCATTATAATGGATCACCAAAATCTTGAAATGGAAACTTACCCCTATTTGGTTTTAGACCTAGACCTTACCATTAGGTCTGCTTACATCTTTGAGCTCCTCTTGACCTTTCAATGATTTTATGTTCAATTTTATGGATTTAACACACAAAAAATACATATATAAACATGAATTTATCACTTTTAAATCATATATTAGGTTTAAAATGCATATGACCTCTAATTTCACTTCTAGCCCTAAGGATTTCTTTCACACTTAACTGTAACCCTTGTTGTGTAGGGTAATTTTTATGATCTCAAGTATTATATAAATGTTTATTATGTTCCTCCATATTTAATCTATCTATTCAAAACTTATTTACTAAAATAATTGGTCTCCGGTTCACCATTCTTCACTTTTCCCCATAACTGTCATTCTTGTGCATGAAGGGATTGCCCTTGCTCTAAGACAAGATAGAGAGTATTATGCCTAGTTTTTGGGTATAATTTAGTATTTATAAAACTTAAAAAGGTACTAATGAAAAAATTTACCAAAATTTTTCGTTTGATTCCATGGTTATGGGGTCTAACCATTCCAATTTCCTTAAAAAAGGGGCAAGAACCTTGTTTTTTGCATGCATTGTTCAAACCTCCTTATGAATGATCCTTACACACTTATTTGATTCATCCAATTTGTTTTTACATGTTACTAACCCTTATTTCATGCTTTTATAACCTATTTATCCACTCAAAATCTCTCTCCTAAGTGGAATCCCCAAACTCACCTCTTGAAACAAGGTTTTCCTTACCTTGCTTGTATAGACTGAGTCCGATTTTCTATGAGAAAAGGGCCTTGGGTAACTTAAGGATGTTTTGTATATTATATTTTCTGCATTTTATCATGATGAATTCACATTATACTATTTTAAATTATCCTTCTCTTCTTTAGGTATCAACCTTTCAACATGTCCCTCTCTTGCTTATGACCCTGTCTAACTATGACAATAAATAGGGGTACTCTTTCTTTGTTTCCTTTATTTGGAGGTTTTAATAAATTTTTAAAACAAATTATATCATATTTTAATCTCATTTATATGTCAATTTTAATCCATCTTCTTATCTATCATCTTATGTTTTTAGGCCTTCTAATTGCTCATTGTCCTCTTAGACTGAGACAATCCTAAGTCTCTCCTTGTAGGTTGTTTTAGGGTGATAAAGGCATGATATTGATATTGATTCATTATTTAGAAACTAATTTATATACCCAAGTTATTAGGTTTGACATTACTATCTCCTTTATCCTATAAGTGCCTTAAGATCCATCCAAATGCCATAATCCTCATTCCATTGTCTACTCATATGTAGGTGACTATCTTTCATTCATTTTAGGCCTGTAGGTGTATTTAGGTGAGAAATATAATTATTTATGGATATTTACGATGATTTAGAGGTATTTATTTATTCACAAACTATCAAATTTATTCACCTTTATTTCATGCTATACCTATTTCACCAACTTTGACAGTTCTACCTGTAAATGACTCTTATTAATCCTATGTATGGACATAGGAGTATGCATTTGGGTTAAGATATTAAATTCATCTTTTCTCATTTTATTTGGAAATTATAGGCATCCTTTGAGCCTATTGGCATTATTCCAATTTAATAGCATACCCTAGAACACCATTATGAAGAGCAAGGTAACCTTTTGATCAATGCCCTATAGACAACATTGCCTTGCTTTAGTGGTTTTTATCCATTTTTAGTCTTTGTTAAATCTAATCTCCATTTATCCTTTGCTTCTCAAAATTGGCCCAATTTTTATAGGTGGATAGGGCTACCAAGTTTTCTAAATTAAAATCTTAGATCACTTTGCAAGTGAATTTGGTGAGGTCCTCAAAAACCTTCAATGCTTATATTTACCATTTTTAGGGACATAGAACCCAATATGGCCTAATCATAGTCTAACTTCCCATTTGATGCTTTGACGCTTTTCTTGTTAAATTGGGATGATTAATAGGTATGTCTAGGCCTTCTCATAGTAATTAATCTCAAATTAGATTGACAAATCTATTAGAACACCTCTAAAAACAAGGTTTATCTATGGCATTAGTTGTAAATGATCATTCCTTCTATTTAGGTAGAATTAGGTCTATTCTACAAGTTTGCAAGTTGATAGCACCTACATGACTCCATCAATTCTTTAATGCACATTAGTGGTCCTAAGAAATTAAGTACCATGTTAAACCTTCCAAATTGCACTTGTGACATTAGCATGCTTTTGTAGGTGGAGTTTTTTACCATGATATGCAAGGAAGTCATGAAATGACAAGAATCATGCAAGGAATGTTCTCAAAACACCTTGAGATCAATTTTCAACGTTTGAATGCCCAACATACACCAAAATAATTTCTAAAACAACATCAAAACATCATATACAATGTGAAGGAAACATTTTCAAAGTAATTAGGATGACTATGAATGCAAACTAAACATTTTTCAAGCCTAGAAGAGGATTCCTCAAAAAACTAAACTAAAAAAAACAAGAATCATGTAAAAATATTTAAAATGATGTGGAGACACTTGAAACACACAAATCCATCAATCCAAAACAATAAACTCTAAGACAAGCTCAAACAGTGACCCCCTCATGGTTATACATGCATAAAAATTTGCCTGGAATAAAACTAATTTTTTATAAAGGAAGATGTAAAAAATCTGAGTTTCTTGTTATGGAAATTAGATGCATTCAGATTAATATCCACCCCCAAAATAACTCCTCCCAATTCCACCTGTACGGCCCATGCCAAGTGCATAAAGTTGCTCCTTCTTTACTTGCCAAGTGAAAATGGAGGAAAACAAGTTACAGATAAGAATTTTTGAATTATTATTGAAAAACAAGAATTTAAATGGATGATGGGATGTGAAGAGTTGTTGTTCTCATGTTTTTAGTTGATGATGGACATGGGAAGTCTATATAAGTGCCCAAAAACTCTTATTTTTTAGGGAAAACTACCATCTAAAAAACATAACTACTTATTTTATAACAAATAAATGTTATTAACATGATCCCAACATTATCCATGTTAAAAATCACTTTGGTGGAAATTTTGATTTCATGAAGACCCGTACAAGTCATTAAATGGGCTAAAATATGACCAAAAGGCCCCTTTTTCCACATGAGACATAACCTATAATCATATGAATGACTTGTAAACATATTAAAACATATTTAGGACCACCTTAAGACATTTTAAACATAATTTAACCCTTTTAATACCTTTGACCAAGGTTGATGAACCTATGACTTTAGTTGATTAGCCTAGTACATAGAGGGTGGATTTCAACAAGGACTAGGGAGAGGATGAGTAAGAAAATAGAGCAACATAACACCCTATAAGACACATGGGAATATTGTTAAAATTTAAAAATATGGGGTTGGCCCAAATTTGACTTTGGGTCAAATTTGGTCAACAGTCACCTTGTTAGGTTTCTTTGACAAATATTCCATTAATAAATCCCTTTATTTTATGATTTGTGTCAATTCATGCAAGGTAATATTAGTTTTGATTTTCTTCATGTCCTCTACAATGTTATAACTAGTCATATTGGAAGAATTGGAAGCATTATAACTAGGCTTAGAAGTACTTCCATTTGGAGGCTTTGGATTATTGTCTAAAGTGGTATCTGGAGGAGTGCCAAAATTATTTGGAGGAGTATATGTAGTCAAAGGTTGCCTCTATTCTCTATTCCTGAGAGGATATGTCTTATTCAATAGATAATAGAAGAAATGGAATTCTTTAGTAACATCATCTATCTCATTGTCTTCTTGGAAGGGGAAATCAAACGTTTTCACCATGAAGGTCTAATCAACAGGCTTGTATCCTGAGGTACCTACACCATTATCTTTGTTAGGAACTATCTCAAAAGTGTCCAACTCTTCATGAAATGCCTTAAAATCTTTTAAAATTAAATGCAATAAATCTCACCATGTTTAGTAGTACAATGGACTCTATAATAATTAGGCAAAGCAATGTCAATGAGATTAATATCCATAGTCTTCTTTTCAGAAGATGCCTCATTATTCTTGTTGTTATGGAAACTATCATTATTCAACCTATTTTTGGGTCTGTTGAACCTTCAAAAAAATAAGTTCCTACCCAAAGTCTCTCTAATATTACCAACTTGTTTTTGTAGTTGAAGGAAGTTAGTACTTAGTTTTTGGACCATTTTCAAAATGGACTCATTCTCACTTTTAGGGGCTTCTAAATTATGAACCTGGTTTTTATTAGTACTAGTGGATGGTACTAATGTCCTTGGGTTAATTGCATTAAACCCATTACTAGTAGTGTGATATAAGAACCCCAAATTCTAGTTAAGAACATGTCTTAGAGGCAATTAGTTTAGATTTGGGAGCTGGTTAAGAGCGGGAACATTCTAATTATTATTGGGAAAGACATTTAAGGTAGGCATATGTGGATTAATATTATGAATAGAGTGATCCATCTACCCTTGAGGTTATATTTGGTCATTAATGATAACATTGTCAACATAATCTAAAGCTAATGTGTTCATTAGTCCTACAACTCTCTTGATGAACACTGAAGTCATGGGATCAATAACATCTTTGTAGATTTTCAAGGCCAGTACTTGATCAATTTTATAAGGATCAATGGTTCTATTGTACATCTTTTAGAACCTAGAATTAAAATCTCTTATGGGTTTAGTAACATCTCCTTTTATCGTGGTAAATTTATGGTATAGGACATAGGGGCTAATGATTTTACCACATTGGTCAATCAATATGTTATTAAACTCATCCCAAGTGGTGATGCAATCATCAAGTAGGTTTAAGAACCACTCATATGCAGCATCTTTAAATTGGAACAAACTACATGCTACATCCTCATGAACTACATTTAATTTTTTTAATGAAACCTTAAATGATTTAACATGTTCTTCTACTATTACTATACCATTAGGACTAAAAGATGGAAAATACTTTTTAGTATTGCGAGGGAGGTCATGAATTACACCTTGTACATTGATAGGAGAAATTACCAACCAAGACATACCTTGATGAAGGTTGAATGTAGGATTACCTTCGAGTGTTAAAGTTAGCAAATATTTTGAATGCCTGCATCTACCTTTGTCTCACCTAGCTCTCTTATGGACTTCTAACTCAAGTAGAGGCTCTCTTGTTTCTGAATGTGATATTATCTAGATTCTTGGTAATTCTAGCTTGATAACTTTAGATCCCTTTTGAAATATGATGTGTCAAACCAACCTTTACAAAGAACAAGATTTATATTTTCACATTAAGCTAATTTTGCAAAGATATATGTGAAGAAAAACAAGGGCATCAAATTTTAGCTAAGTTAGCTAACATATGTGTCCAATTAGGCAAACATGGTATATCTTTACAAGTATAAGCTTAAATGAACCCAGATCTATGAAAGATATACCAATCCTTGATCAAAATAAGCTATTATAACCTCAAATATTATAGATCTTTAGATCTTAAATTATCTTTACTAGAATTAAGTATTCAACCTCAAAAATCTTTGATCTTTGTCTAAAGGATGTACAAATATGGGTCAAAGATCACAAATATCAATGATATTTATGATTATAAGAAAATAATTACATAAAAGTGCAAATATAACACTAATCCTAGATCAAAACACACCAATAATCAACAAAGATTCAATAGGTTTCCTACCTTCTATCACCAATAGGGCTCATCCTATTGATACCTTTATGTGTATCACAGGTGCTCTTAGTGTTTAAAGAACACTTCTCATTTTAGAATTTAGATAATTCATGGCATGAGTAACAAGTTTTGGTAATCTAGTTACCTATGATGAAATAGAGGTAGAGCAATTTAAACTATTTCACAAATTTATATTACTTGATGTTTGGGAGCCACTAAGGGTTTTCATGAATTTTCAAGTATCTATGATGATCTTAGTGATTTATGATCAAATTTATATGCTAAAGGCTAATCTAAGTGAATATATATAGTTAGATTTAAACTAAAATGACTTGTTCAGAAAAAGAAGTAAAAGGAAGAGTAGGGTAGAAAGATAATTTGTGATTGTTGATCCTTGACTCAAACATCATGACAAAGTTTCAATTACAATTGAACATGCATTTAACTAGTATATAATGTAGAATAGCATAAGCTCAGATCTCACTATACACTAGGCAAACCTCTATAGATAATATGAATAAATACAGGTAAGAATTGAATTTACTTTAAATATTTGTTACTATATTTAAATAGCATTTGCACATTCTAATGTTGAACAAAGGAAATTAAGAAAACCCAATATCATTCAACTAATCTAGCATAAGCACAAATCAACAATCCTATATCAAAGATGCAAATTCAAAATTCATGGAAACTATTCAAATTCAAGACTTCAAATAAGTAATTTAGATAGAAATCATGAAAACATTGACACAAACCAACTTGGACAAACTTTTTACTATTCCTTGTTTATATTAATTACTCCAAAGTATACATGTTTTGCTCTCTCTCTCTCTCTCTCTCTCTCTCTCTCTCTCTCTCTCTCTCTCTCTCTCTCTCTCTCTCTCTCTCTCTCTCTCTCTCTCTCTCTCTCTCTCTCTCTCTCTCTCTTTCTCTCTCTCTCTCCTCTCTCTCTCTCTCTCTCTCTCTCTCTCTCTCTCTCTCTCTCTCTCTCTCTCTCTCTCCAAAATGGTATTACTACCTTTTATATAATATTGAGGTAGTATACCAGTTAGTCATAAGAGTACACATGAACAAAGTTACAGATAATTTTCCTTCTTTACAGTTCAAGAATACACTTATCTTTCCCAAACAAACTGACCTATAGGCAAATATGCTAACAAACTAGCACATGCCTTTACAAAATAGTATTCTTCATTCAAATATTATAATGCTTTTATAAAATGGAATATTAATTAATTGGTGGGCCCATGGCTAAATGATTCCCTTGTTACACCTAGAGAAGCTCTAGAGTCCTTTGATGTTGCTCTTTGACAAACTCTAAATCCATGACTAACTTTAGGATATATACATCCTCTTGATCAACTAAGTCATTGAAGTCCCTATCATCCTTAGTCATAGCCTCTTTGATGCTTCTAACCTCTGTAATATTCTCCTCAGTAGTGAATATTATTCGCATGATTCTATTATTGTCACTCCCTAATTGGCCTTGGCTTTTGATCCGTACATCCTACATTACCAAAGTGACTCTATGCTTATACTTTTCATCATCAATAATGCTGAGGGCAATAGACTTTATAGGATTGGCCAACATGGTGCCAAGGAGTTTATTAATTATAGTAATTAGCTCTTCATCATCCCTTAGGAGTCTATCCAAGCCTTTTGACCAATCACTTAAAATTTGGACCTTATCAACCACTATTACCAATATTGCATTTAAGTGGGCTAGGCCAATGGTTTTGAACTAAGGAATTCTACCCCTAATTAGTATGTCAATAATATCTCTTATTTTATCCTCTACATCCTACCACTGGGCCATCAATCCTTTGGCTTCATCAACATAGCTCATCTTATTGATTCCTCTATGTGTATCACAAGTGCTCTTAGTTTTTAAAGAGCACTTCTCATTTAATAATTTAGAGAATTCATGGCATGAGTAGAAGGTTTTGGTAATCCAGTTACCTATGGTGAAATAGAGGTAGAGAAATTTAAACTATTCCACAAATTTATATTACTTGGTGGTTGGGAGCCACTGTGGTCCTTATGAATTTTGAAGTATTTTTGTTGATATTAGTGAGTTATGATCAAATTTCTATGCTAAAGGCTAATCTAAGTGAATATTTATAGTGACATTTAAACTAAAGTGACTTGTTCAAAAAAATAAGTAAAAAGAAGGGTAGGGAAAAAAGAGAATATGTGATTGTTGATCCTTGACTCAAACATCATGACAAAGTTTCAATTACAATTAAACAAAAATTTAACTAGTATATAATGCAAAATAACATAAGCTTAGATATCACTATACACTAGGTAAACCTCTAAAGATAATATGAAGATGTATAACTAAGAATTGAATTTGATTTAAATATTTTTTACTATAT
Organism: Torreya grandis; assembly: GCA_037957365.1. Taxonomy (NCBI): domain Eukaryota; kingdom Viridiplantae; phylum Streptophyta; class Pinopsida; order Cupressales; family Taxaceae; genus Torreya; species Torreya grandis. Next base: position 214,740 of record JARHVA010009518.1, read on the forward strand.
TTGAATAGCATTTACACATCCTAATGTAGAACAAATGAAATGAAACAAACCCAAGATCATTCAACTAATCTAGTGTAAGAAAAAATTAGAAACCTTGTATCAAAGGTGTAAGTTTAGAGTTCATGGAAATTATTCAAATTCAAGCTTAGAATAATAAATTAAGAGAGAAATCATGAAACAATTGACACAAACAAAATTGGACAAACTTTTTAATATTCCTTGTTTATATTAATTACTCCAAAGTATACAAGTTATGCTCAAAACTCTCTCTCTTTACAAAATGGTAATATTGCCTTTTATAGAAGATCAAGGTAGAATACCGATCAGTCATAAGATTACACATGTATAAAGATAAGGATATATATCTTTCTTTATAGTTAAATAATACAGTTATCTTTCCCAAATGGACTGACCTATAGGTAAATATGCTAATAAAATAGCATATGCCTTTAAAAAATAATATTCCTCATTCAAATATTATAATACTTTTACAAAATGGAATATTAATTAACTGGTATGCCCATGGTTGAAGGACTCCCTTATTTCTCCTAGAGAAGCTTCATATCCCTTTGATGTTGTAGTTTCATAAGATCTAAATCCATGATTGGGTTTAGGAGACATACATCCTCTTGATCAACTAAGTCATTGAAGTCCCTATCATCCCTAGTTATAGCCTCCTTGATGCTTTTAGCCTCTGTAATATTCTCTTCAGTAGTGAAGATCATGCCCATGATTCTACTATTGTCACTCCCTGACTGGCCTTGGCTTATGCTTTGCACTTCCTACATCACCAAAGTGACTATATGTTTATACTCTTCATCATTAATAATGCTTAGGGTAGTATACTTTGTATGATTGGTCAGTATGGTTCCAAGGAGTTATTTAGTTCTAGTAATTAGCTCTTCATCATCCCTTAGGAGTTTATCCAAGCCTTTTGATCATTCACTTAAACTGTAGACCTTTTTAACCACTATTTCTAATATTACATTTAAGTGGGCTAGGATAATGGTTTTGAATTTAGGAAATCTACCCCTAATCAATATGTCAATAAGATCTCTTATTTTATCCTTTACATCCTACCACTGGGCCATCAATCCTTTGGCTACACTAGTAGAGCTCATCATGTTGATGCCTCTATGTATATCACAGGTGATCTTAGTGTTTAAAGAGCACTTCTTATTTTAGAGTTTAGAGAATTCATAGCATGAGTAGCAAGTTTTGGTAATTTAGTTACTTATGGTAAAATAGATGCAAATCAATTTAAACTATTCCACAAATTTATATTACTTGGTGGCTAGAAGCCATTGTGGTCCTTATGCATTTTGAATTATCTGTGTTGATCTTATTTAGTTATGATCAAATTTCTATGCTAAAGGCTAATATAAGTGATTATTTATAGTGAGATTTAAACTAATGTGACTTATTCAAAAAAAGAAGTAAAATGAAGGGTGGGGTAGAAAGAGAATATGTGATTATCGATCCTTGACTCAAACATCATGACAAAGTTTAAATTACAACTGAACATGCATCTAACCAATATATAATGCAAAATAGCTTAAGCTCATATCTCAATATACATTAGGTAAACCTCTAAAGATAATATGAATAATCAAAAGTAAGAAATGAATTTTCTTTAAAGATTTGTTACTACATTTGAATAACATTTGCTAATCCTAATGTAGAAAAAATGAAATGAAGAAAACTCAAGGTCATTCAACTAATCTAGCGTAAACACAAATTAACAACCCTGTATCAAAGATGTAAATTTAGAATTCATGTAAACTATTCAAATTCAAGACTTGGAACAAGTAATTAAGAGAGAAATCATGAAACAATTGACACAAACAAAATTGGAAAAAAAAATTAGTATTCCTTGTTTATATTAATTGCTCCAAAGTATACAAGTTTTTCTCAAAACTTTCTCTCTTTACAAAATGGTAATACTACCTTTTATAGAAGATCAAGGTAGTATATCAATCAGTCATAAGATTACACATGTACAAAGATAAGGATAGTTGTACTTCTTTGTAGTTCAAGAATACACTTATCTTTCCCAAATGGACTGACCTATAGGCAAATATGCTAACAAACTAGCATATGACATTACAAAATAATATTCCTCATTTAAATATTAAAATGATTTTACAAAATAGAATATTAATTAATTGGTGGGCCCATGGAAGGAAGGACTCCTTTGTTACTCTCGGAGAAGCTCTATAGCCCTTTGATGTTGCTCTTTGACAAACTCTAAATACACAACTAGCTTTCAGAGAAAAACATCCTCTTGATTAGTTAAGTCATCAAAGTCCTTATTATCCCTAGTCATAGCCTCCTTGATGCGTCTAGCCTTTGTAATCTTATTTTCATCATTGAATATCATGCCCATGATTCTATTTTTATCACTCCATGACTGGCCTTGGATTTTACTCCACACTTTTTGCATCACCAAAGTGACTTTGTACTTATACTCTTCATCATCAATAATGCCTAGAGTAGTAGACTTTGTAGGATTAGATAGTATGGTGATAAGAAGTTGCTTAATTATATTAATTAGCTCTTCATCATCCCTTATGAGTCTGTCCAATATTTTTGACCAATCACTTAAACTATGGACCTTATCAACCACTATTCCCAATATTGCATTTAAGTGGGATAGGATAATGGTTTCAAATTTAGGATTTTTACCCCTAATCAGTATGTCAATAAGATCTCTTGTTTTATCCTCTACATCCTGACACTAGGCCATAAATATTTTATCTATCTCATTCTCTTGGGTCAATATATCCTAACTTAACTTCATTGACTTCAAACAATCAAACATCTCAAAGAAAGATGTTTCAAACATCTTTATTATGGCCTTAGTAATTGATAGGATAACCATTGTCTCTAGGTTTTCCTTATCTTTCTCTAGGTTATGTATCTTCTGTTTAATACCCCTAATGCCTACTTTGATCTACACTAAATGAGCCTTAACCAATCCTTCTATGTCTTCTTCATAGATGGGATGTTTGCCATGATATTATCCTCCAACTGGAGTTAAGCCTAAAAATGGCCTAACATTTTGAAAGGTGAATTCCTCACTTCCAACCATGGCCTTTTTGGTAGTGACTCTCTCCAACCCTATTGTTTTTGGATTGAAATAGACAATTATTGATGATTTTGTGACCTTAAAAGGTTCTGTGACCTCCATCTTTGTGCTTCTTAATGCACCTGGAGTGTCCATTTATCTACCACTTGATCCTATTATGGCAACTATTCTTCTTTCTTCTTCCTCTTTCATCAAGGCCAATATCCATGACTTGATTTCCTCATGGACATTAATGTTAATTATTTGGGTCAACACCCAAGAATGGGATAAAGTGGGAATCTTTTATGTTTTTCCATAGAAAAACTATTCAAGGATAATGGGTCCATGAATGAGGTATTCCTCACTGAACTAGTTGACCTCACTCATGGGGTGGGTGAAGGTCAACTTAGGCTTCTTCATCCCAACTTAGACCAATGCCAATTATGGTTTTATTTTTGTGGGGGTGCTATGGGGATTAGGTCCAAATGAACTTCCTTCCCCTTATTTTTTTAAACCTCCTCTGCCTGGGTTTCAAGTCATTTATTTTGTTCCTATTCATCTTCTAATCCATAAGCTTCAGTAAGCACCTTAAGTGCATCCTCTAATATTTCATTCAGTTCCAAGGAAATCATATATAGGTATTCTACTAGAGACTTTGGTCTATCAGGAGTGGCTAAAGATGATCCCTCCCCAGGTCTCTCTTCCAACTTTTCTTTTCTAGGTCCCTATGTTATTAGTACTTGGGGTTGTTATAGTGGTTGATTTGGAGGGGGCCTTGAAGAGGGCCTAGGTAATAAGTGATACTGCGGGGACCTAATTTATCATATCTCACCTAGTGGATTGTTATCTCCCCTAGCCAATCTAGGCTCAAGCTTGATGTTATGGGTTTTCAATATAGCTAATACTTTTGGGAAACTAGAGGCCCTAATGTAGAATGGGTCATGAACACTAGGGTAGTGCTCATATATCTTATTTATTCTTTTAGACTTTAGATGCTCGGAGACCACCTCATTAGGATCCCATTGCCTCATATCATCTTTTTGTAGGGTGAAGGAGTCCCTATGTTTGGTAATTACATTTACATGATTCTAGTTTTGAAAAATAGTCCTATTGATTATCAATGGAAAGGGATGGGGAAGGTCTTTCCTCTTTTCTTTATAAAATCCATTTATACTATGAATAATTTGGTATGCCACTTCTTTCTCTTCAAGTTTGGTTGGCACATAGATGGGTAAGCTAAAGGGTTGTGTCAAGGTCCCTTCAATCCTTATGATGGTGTAATCAAGGTAGAACCATATTCCCCTATCAAATACACATATTTATTAATCAATGGGATTACTCTACTCATGGGAATTCCTATGATGGCTTTCACTAGGGCTGGATAAACACAATCACAGATGAATTGTATGTTGTGCTTGTATTTTAAAATTTGAAGCTTGGAATAATGATGAGAGATAGTAGGTATCCCATCAAGTGACCAATTATTAATATTTGGGATCTTGGTGGAATCTAAAAAGGCATCCAATAGATAAGACATCATGTAAATTTATTTGCTTGTTTTCTTCTTGATTACTATGAATTAGGACTTCAAGTGGATGTTAATCATGTCACCTAATGGAATGAGTCCTTTCTCAACCATAAATTAAACATATGATACCCAAATTTTTTCAATATGAGTGGTAGAGGGGGCTCTACATAACCTATTCAACAAGGTCATTATTATCCTAATTCCCTCCTTGAGTTGGATAATTGGGATTTTGCCTATGGGGTACTGGACTACTTGGTTCCCATTGAGTAGCAATGGGGCTAGGATTTTGTTTAAATTTTGCTCTCTAATCCACTTTTTGATGGTGGGTAGGTTTATTTGTTGCTTACATATTTTATAGTATCTCTCAAAAGCCAAGGGAGGAATATATGTTATTTTATTAAAGATATGTTCATCCACAATCCAGTCATCCTCAATTTTACAATCAATAGAAAGAGGAAAAAGGACATCAATGCAGTGAAGTACATTAGGCTTGATGCCAATGTAGTGTAGGCTATCCATCCAAATAGAAACCAAGTCATTGTATCTCCTTAGGATGGTTGCATTCCTTTGTTCTTCCCTTGTTAAAACCTACATATCCTTGATGGTCCAAAAGAGTTTAGACCAACTCTAGTTCCCATTATTCAAAGTTACAGTATCTAGGTTCATGTCCTTAAATATCCTTCCCTCATTGTCTGAGGTGAAATATAACTTAGTCTCATCCTTTTGTTGTTCTCTGTGAGCTGCCATAGATGTAGAAGAAGTAACTTCTTACCAAATAAATTGTAAGTAATCTCTGAATTAACTCATTCTTACTTAGATCACAATTGAGCTCTTCCTGATTTGATTATGATTAATCTAAGCTCAAATTGGGGATTTTAAGGATGCTAGGGTTTTTTTGAGGCTTCAATGGAGATGGAAATCTAGACTTAGACTCATTCATATCTTGGATTTGATTGAGACCCAAGTAATTATACCTTTGCCTTTTCAAGCACACAAAATCTCCAATTTTTTGCCTTTATTGTGACACTTGGTATTTTGGTTGCTCCATAGGCTTTATGTCGAGAATTTTGGTTGTGATACTTGGCACTTTTATAGGCCTCCTAAGATTTTTATCTATGTAATGAATGTGTGCTCACCATGTGTTAATCCCATGGGCCTTTTGAGGGCCCATTGAAAAGTCTTAGGTAGTTGTGCTCTATCAGATAATCCTCTCACAAGAAAGCATAAACCATTGATCTTAATCCAAATGGATGCACATGATTGGTCTAATGGATAAAATGCCTTAAATTTATTAGGTATTTCACTTAATTCGATCAATATATATGATGAATCATAGGCCATTGATTCTATAAAAAGGTGAGAACTTTAATTAGCATCGTGATAAAGGAAGGGACTTATGCTTAAATACTTTAGGCTAAGGTCTATTTAATGTTTAATAAACATGTTATAAACTTTAGGATAAAGTATTTTATCCTATATTTTTTGAATACATATGAAGGGGACCTAGGCTAAGGTTTATGTTGTGTTAATAAATATAGCATATACTTTAGGCTAAGGTATTTATGTTAAGTTCTTAGAACATGTCCAAAGGGGCCAAATGATAAATGGACCATCTGTTAGGTTTTGACCTAGGGTTTCATCTTGTTAATAAATATGATAAAAACTTATGTTAAAATCATTAAGATAAGTTTTATTCCACAAGGAAATTTTAAAATAAGATTAATATAAGTCTCTAGCCTAAGGTTTATTACATCCAAATAAACATAATTGGAACCTTAAGAAATAGACTTAGATTAGAACTATGTTTACAAATACTTAGATCATGAGGCCATTTTATCATTGGAAGTTAAAATATATTAAACTTTTGAACATCTTTCTATGGGTTACATTGATCTACAATGCAATCCATAAGCTTTTAACAACATTTTTGGAGTATATCTTTTTCTTAAGTAAAAGAATCAATCAACTTAAATTTGACAGTTTCATGGACATCAATGATAGCCTCATAGACATCAAATGATGATTACGAGAATGCCAAATTTATCTTAGTGGATCTTAGGTTTAATGGGACTAAAGTTGTTGGTTTCATAAACATCAATGATGACCTCACAGACATCAAATAATGATCGTAAGAATGCCAACTTTAATCTCTTTAAACCTTTTTGGTCCCTCGACCTTGGATTTGATATGCTCCATTGGATAAATCTCTATAATGAAGCATGAACTATTGATCTAGATCTGAGCAAATGCATGTTATTGGTTCATTTTAATGTGTAGGGCCCTTTGTTATCAAGCTTTGAATGTGGGGTGCTACTTAGTGGCTTTGTGGGTCTTCCTAAGCTTTTGAATATTTATCACCATGTGCACTCCATTGGATTAATCTATATGAGTTTTTGTGGATTTTTAGATCTTAAGAAAATCCATGGGCTTAAATTAGGACTCAAGTAAATAAGAACGTAGGCTAAAGCTTTAAGGCCAAGGTCTTGTTCATGTTGATAAACATGAACGTGGCCTTAGGGTTAGAAATTTAGGCTAAGTTTATAACAAAGGGAACCATGCTAAAATAAAGGACCTTTCTAAAATAAAAGGACCCTACTAATATAAAAGTTAGAGCATGTTATAAATATAAGGAACAAAGGGGGAAATAAAAGGGACCAAGTAGGATTTTTAGGGTAAGGTTTGGTCATGTTAAGAAACATGACCAAGCCTTAATATGAAAATTGGGCTTAAGTATAGAGTTAATATAAAATGTTGCCACAAAATGTTCCTGATAATATTTAATTTTGAACTAGGGATTAAAGCTAGGGTTTGTTGAAGGAGGGTTTCATTACATGAATCCATATGTGATCCACCATAAGCTTAGGACTAGTAAAAGTTAGAATATGATTAATTAGTAGATCCCAAGTATGATCCATTGAAGAGAGAAACATGAAACCTTTAACTTAAGACCTAAAATTCCACTATTAGCAATATTAGGTAAGTTTCACACAAAACCATGAATAAAATGAGCTAGTTTCATCAAATGGACAAATCTTCAACTTCTAATAAAGTGTAGAACATCAAGTTTTAGTGATTAGGTTCAAAATAATCACAAGGATCCTTATTTTTTTATAAATGGGGGTATGTTAACCTAAACACATCCTTGATATTTTATTGATTATTAGAAGAATATTTTTGGTTATTGGATGTAGAAGTTTTAAAATTTTATCATTTTTGGGAAGCAACAATGTATTATTGATGATGAATATTAACCATGGCTTCATGATTGAATGAATCACCAAGCATATAAGAGACAAAAAAATTATTAAGTCCTCTAAAATATTCAAGAGAATGCCCAATGTTAGCATGGAACCAACAAAATCGATTAGTGTTATACCACTTAGGAGGAGTATTGGGATAGATAAAAGTTTTTGAGGGTGGTAAAAATTATTTCATTTATTAAACTGAGAGAGGTGTATGAGAATGTGAAGGAATATCAATTTTGGCAATTCCTTACTTGGTTTGTTGAGTATCACTAGTGATAGCATTAGATGTTTAGAAAGATCTTTTAATAATTTTAGGATTAGGTTCAAATTGTTTCATAAGAAAGTCTTAATGCTTAGCTTGATCAAGAGCTTCATTAAGTGTTTGAGTAACAAAGGTTTGAACCTTATATTAGAGAGTAGGAGTTAAAGATGTGATAAAGAGTTTGAATATATTATCATCATTCATGTTATGATCAACCTTATGAGCTAAATATTTCCATCTTTTGATAAAGTCATGATCTGATTCAGTGGGATATTACTTAGCATTAATGAAATGGCTAAGACAATTTTCAAGAAGATAATTATGTTGAAACTCTTTAACCAAAGGATTAACAAAATATTCAAGTTGCTAAATAGAATGTTTGGGAATTTGATTATAACATTCTAATACATCACCAATAAAAGTTTTGACTAAGATTTTAATAGTGGTGAATTTATTAGTTTGGATCCACTCTTTGTAAAGGTTGCCAAAGGTTTTAAGAAATGAGGCAGGGTCTTTAATCCCATCATATTTAATAGTTGGAGATAAGTTACCAATATCAATGGAAATAATGAAGGGAGTTAAAGGTTCATTTTAAATGGTTTGAAGCATCTTGTTATTCATTATGGGTTTAGGAATAACATTACCTAAGGCATCCCTAATAGGTAGAGGAACATAGTTAAGATTAACTTAAGGATGAAAAGTTGGAGGTTGATTATCCACATTGATTAAGTGTTGTTGAAGTTGCATCATTTGGTTGGTGCTAGAATTTAGCATAATGTTCATTTGTTGAATAACTTGGGATAATAGTTGAGTTGTATCAGGTGGTGGGTTGGTGTTGGTAAGAGTACTCCCCAAATTAGTATTAGGGAGAAGATTGGAAGAAGAAGGATTACCAGTGGGATTGTTAAGTAAACTTATATCAATTACTCCCACATTAGTTTAAATATTTTGAGAAGTTGCTTGGTAAGTAGAGAAAGGACTAGATCCATCAAATTTATCTTGAGGTGTTATTTTCATCATGTTATAGTTCATATATGAAGGAAAAGAAGAGGTGCCCCAATAGTGATGGTTCTCTTGGGAGGAAAAGAGAGGAATAAATGAACATCCCATAATTACTTAAATAGATTAAAGATATCCAAGAAGATTCTGAAAGGAGATTTCATCTTGACTATAGAGAGATGAACAAGATGTAAAATTGGAGAAATGAGAAGCTAGATTAAAAAATAGGGAAAGTAGAAAATAGTACAGGGTTGATTGGGTCAATCCAATATAGGAAATAGGGCCTGTAAACTATATAGGTTCGACTAGGTCGATCCAGTATAGTGAATAGAGGAAATAAAAAGATGGAAAAGGAGATGTAATCTATACAAGATTAACTGGGTTGATCCAATATAGTGAACAAGGTTTGAAAAAGGTATAGGGTCAATTGGGTTGATCTAGTATAGAAGACAGGGAAGAAGAGAAAGATGACAACAAATTATGAGATGAAATAAGATAATTTTTTGTAGCTAATCTAGGAAATTAAGAGCTGAAAGGAAACATATAGTCAATTGGATCAATGATATCTAATCTAATTGAGTCACACAAAGTAAAACCTTGCACTAATGCTAGCTAATGAAAGTTTTTGCACACACAATTGAGAAAAGAGAAAGCAAACAACTTGAAAAGTAAAGATAGATAATTGGTTAACCTAATTGTTTAATTAGATTATTAAAGAATGATTTTGAATCTGATTGGAAGTTGGCTATAAGCAAGGTACTAGATATCAATCTAGGGCTAGTTTTAGGTAGTTTGGGTTGAAAGGGATTGTAGTGGCAATGATTAAATTTTGGTATTGGGGCCTTACCCATTACTTCACACACCATAACAATAAGGATAATGGGTGATTAACCAACATATACCATTAACCACACTTTATACTTGACCAGAGCATCGAGTCAACTTCCCCCTTGGTGATTAAATGCAAGTAAGTTGGCTTAGGGTAGATAGATGTTAAAATGCTTGTTTATGTTATGTGATTTGGCCATGTGTGCATAAAATAAAAATAGTGAAACTAAATGATTAATTTAAAATCCCCTAATTAAAATATGTAAACTATTCTAAGCATGCAAGCAATAAGAAAAGAAATGTGTGAGCTAATTACTAACAAATATGAGGTTAATTTAAACTTTGAAACAAGGTATTGTGTGGAAAATATATGCATAAAATATAAAATAAGGTTGATAGGGTTGAAATTGTACTACAAAAATAAGGTATAAAAATGAATTGGGTTGGTAGTGTCAATCTAATTATTTTAGATAACACACAAAACACAAAATTGGGTTGATAATGTTGATCTAATTGACTATGTAAGGGCAGTTTTAAAGACTACAAACTGTGAAAGGAAATATAGAAAAGAAAGAAATAGGGAATTATAAATGAACCTTGGTGGATTAGAGATGTAATGAAGGAATGTTTCTAATGAATAACCTTGAGGTATGCTTGAGAAACCTTCAAATTAGGTCAACAAGATCGATCAATCTATGCAGGAACCTATTGTAAAGTGATGAAACTATAAGGGGTCGACTAGGTTGACCTAATTGGTTTAATTGGATGTATAAAAGGTTAGAAACCTATAATGGGTCAACTGGGTTGATCCAATTACCTATTCTTAGAAACCTATGCAAAAAGATAAATATTTGGGTCGATAGAATCGATCCAATATGTCAAAATATATGATAAAAATGATGATCAAAATAATGAAAATAAATGAAATAAATATTTTAAGGGTTAGTTTCACATTGGGTTCATTAGAATGTAATATCAAGGTGAAGATAAAGTGAATTCTAATACTAACGAGAATAAAAAACAAAAATAACCATGAACATAATCCAACTAGTGGTGGGATAAGATTCACATTAGGTTCACCAAAATGTATGCAATCAAAAATGCATCATGTCTATAAATCAATCTTAGCTAATAAAAGATAGGACATACCTACACTTATGATTGGGAATACACTTTTTAAGTGATAACATGACCAATATGAGGATATGTTAGACCCAATTAAGTATCACTTGTCATAACATATCATGATAAGAAGGGTTCCAAATCCTATAGTCTAACATAATCACACAAAAACCATAATGGATTCCTAAGGTTTAAAACATTAACTTTTGTTCTAATAGAAATAAATTAAAACTAATCTACTACAAACCAAAGCTTGTGGCACAAATATGGGGGTAAAACAAACATCTATAGGGAACTTCAATTAAAATAGGTATGAGTAACACCCTAATACATAAAAATATGAAATATAGTATTATTCAAGACACCACTTATGCTAATTCTATCTAAGAAAAGAGAGGAGAACAAAGTTAGAATATACTTACCTAAATGTGAACCCATCAAGGCTCAATCTCTCCCTTGGCCAAAGGGGCTGTGTAATAGGTTTTTGTGGTTTGTAAGGATCACTAAGAAAGACCAAAGCATCTAATATGTATCCACAAGAATAGATTCTCCAAATAAGAAACCTAAGCTAAGTCTCCTCAAGTAGAATGGTGGAAGACCAGATTGTGAAGAAGTATGAGTGAATAGTAACACTTGATTGTACATATGAAATAATGATGAAATGATTTTGTATATATAGGTGGATCTTGCCCTAAATCCTCTCAAAAATACCAGTTGTACAGGGTCAACCCAGTAGACATAGTGTGTTTTTTAGGATAATTCACTAGGTCTGAACTAGGTCAACTAAAAGGCTAATAAGCTAAGAAAGTGAAAAATACCCCTAAACTCTATTGGGTCAACCTAGTTGACCTATTAAAATTATTTGACCAAAAGAGGTTTAAGACAAGAAAAGGAGGGATAGAAAGAGGAAAAGACTGGAGGAATATTCAAGGGAAGATATATAGCTTAGGGAATGGTTTTGGGAGTTGGTTGGATTGGTAATAATGTGTCTACCCAACCCTTTTTCAGTGCACCCTTTAGGGTGTGCACTTAGAGAGATTGAGTCTCGATGGGTTCTTGTAAGATGTAAATTGTCAGTATTTGATAAATTTTTTAAAATATTATGTGTATGCACAAGGAGTAAATTTATTAATTGATAAATTGGAAAAAAACCACTTGAGGATGAAACATGGATGATACTTTTAAAGATATCCAAGCATGGAAATAGTGGTAAAGAACTCATGAACTGGAGTTCATGAACAATTCTTATGTTCCCTATTAGTATGATGTAGGTGCATGTAAATAAGTAGTTAAATAATATTTATTTTGATCTTTATGATATCTAATAGGTAAATTATATTCAATAGTAATAATCCTTTTCCGGGTTTCACTTATCATTTCTATATCATTTAGTGGTGTTTTTAGGATTCCTGCCAAAACTAGAAATTCAAAAAATTTAATTTATTATTTAGAGTTTGAAGAATTCAAGCATGTTTTAAAGGTTTTGATCCTTATTTAATGTGTATTTAGGGTTTATAAACATGTTATAAGTGTCTATCAATCTTCTACTTAGTCTAAAGTTTTCCTAACACCAATCTAGATGCATGTAACATAGGTGAAAAGCCAAATTAAGTATGTTTTAGGATAAGTCATAGGATGTTGAGAGATACTTTTTACATGAAACAAGAAGAAACCAAGTTTAGGTATCATTAATAATTAAATAGGCCTCAAACCAAGAATAAATTAGGCTAATAATGCATGAAGACAAGGATAAAAGCTAAATTAGTAGGTTTATGAGAGAATTAAGTGTGATAGTCTTTAGGTCTGTATATCATTCCAAAAGAGATATGAATAAAATAAAATTTTTCATGTAACTTTATTGAATCTCAGACTTCTAAGGATGTAATTTAATGTTTTTTATTGTTCCCTAATATTTTTTCATAATTTTATGCTATTTTTTAAGTTACAAAGGTCTACAAATAGGGGTTTTGGTGACACAACTTGATAGAAATAAGGTTTTATATAAAATTTTGTTATTATTAAGTCATAATTATGAGTATGATTATAATCAAGGGAAGTATATATAGGTCTTAAACTAGTTGAAAGGAAGCTTTGACAACCATTATAAATTGGTATTTCTCTATTTTTATGCTCTTAGGTTATTCACAACTAGAAAAAACCTAAGGGTTTAACCCATGAAATCTTCAATATATTTCAAATGAACCCTTATAATCCTTTGAAAATTGATAGATAATATCATGAGGATGTTTTCTAAGTGATCAAAGTGGTTTAAAAGTAGAGATATATTATAATTTTAGGGTTTTTAGACCTATAAGTGGGCCTAAAACAGGGTTTTGATGACAATTTCCAAAGTTTCTTGTAAATCAAAGTTGAAAAAGATGTTAAAACCTATTACTTGTCTTGTATAACATTTATTGAATTATAGTCCCATAAAAGTCTGAGATTAGTTCATTATAGTGAAAAATAATAAATAAACCTAGTAAAAAGGCTTCAAGCCTATAAGTCAAGTCAATATATTGAAGGATATAGGATCTTAAGAAACCCATTACACCAAAAAGGTATGTAATATATATTTTTAAATATTTAAAAAATATTTTATTTTATTAGATATTTAATTTTTCATGCAAGCCACCTTGTACCACATTGGGAAATTGTTGTTTTAATCCAAAAAGTCAAAAAAGTAATTTTGATTGAATTTTAAAATTACACACACACACACACACACACATGTATATTATTTATAAATATTAGATAAGAATATATAAATATTTGTTTGTGCATATAAATTTTTAATTAGGCTCCTAGAACGGTTGGTGGCTTTCTTTTTGCCAAAAGCTCGTAACTAGGGTGGTCTAGTTGTATAAACCACCTACCAAAAAAAATTGATTTAATTTTGAATTTTTTAAATTTAAATTTCATTTTTTTTGGTGTGCAAACATCTCACGTGAAATCCCCTCTCTATTGTCAGCCTTATTTTTTTGACATTTGACCTAGTCAAAACCTTGTCAACCATAGTCATGTAACCAATCAATTTATATGTTTTGGCTCCTTATGGGTGTATTTTCATGGTCCATTTTTTGTTTTAGAGCTTCCTATTATATTTATTTTACCTTTTTTATTCATAGTGTTTTGATAGTTTTTTGTGTGTGACACTTACGACACATAAATTAGTGATTTTTTATTCAAGTGTTTTTGCATTATTTAGCATATATTTAAACAAATATTACCTGTTTATAATTTTAATTTTATTTAGTATCAAATAAAGTTATTAAAAAGGGTTCAAATTTAATTAATATCTTCTGTTATACTATTTATATTAAAGGGAAGCAATGGCTTCACCTAACTTCATATAAGATAAATTTCAAATGCTTGATGGATCAAACTATAATATATGGAAAATTTGTATTAAAGTATAATTTATGACCCAAAATATATGGAACATTTTTCTTAGGACTAAAGAAGCCCCGTGATGAGGACATGTGACATCTAAGCTTTCAAATGTGTTTCAATATAAATTGTAACAAGTAATGATGATTACCTTGTAGAGTGTTAAGGATGAATTTTTACTCCATATTAGTAATCAAGAGTCTCTTAGTGATTCTTAGAAACTCCTTGAATCTATGCATGAGGGAATTCATCTCTATAATATTATTAAGTTCCTTGAATTACTTACAATACCTATGAAATTTAATGAAAAGATTGTTACATTTATTGCTAAAATTAAGAATATTAAGGCTCAATTAGATTGTTGTAACTATAATCTAATTAAAGATCAAATGTTATATTTTATTATTCAGCTTAAGATTCATGACAAAATTCATAATTTTATCTCAATTTTGAATTCAAATTACAATATAGAGTAAGATATCCTTGAACTCACTACTGTTTAAACCTAAAATGATATAGATTAGGGTTATCTAGATGTTAAATGGGTATCTAAAAATGAAATGGTACAAGGGTAATAACCAGATTTATAGTAGACCAATTAGATGCTAAACTCAAATATAAGCATATAATGAATTTACTATGCTAATATAGTATAAATATAAAAAATAAAACTATGCTAGATAGATAAATGATAAATAAGTCATGTTCTTAGCTTGTTTTGATGTTAATGTATTTTTGAATTTAGAATAAGTAGAAAGCAAGTGAGAAGGATATTTTAAAACAGTTGTTAGATTTTGGTTATGATGCATCTATATCTTCAGATAATAATGTCATCCTAGGATAATTACATTGACATTATTGTCTAAGTTATATACTAGTGTCCTATATAGAATATCTATTGAAATGAGATGTAACCACCTAGATGCTTCTAGGTTTTGCTTCACATTCACTATGGTGCATTCAAATCTAGGTAATAGATTGTTGCTCTTTATGAAATAGAAAATCCATAGATTTTCATCTTCATAGTGACCTTAGGATAAAATGGGTTAGTTGGCACATGGTTCAGAGCTACCCCAAAGACTCCTCTATTAGTTAGCACTACCTACAGATAAAATATTATGAAGAGGGCCTTGGACACATGTAGTTCTCCCCTATGTGTTGGTTTGTGTGTGAGTCATACAATATATATAAAACAAGTATAATAGTGACCTATCTTGTAACTTGGTGAATTAGGATCTTAGATTGCTCCTTTAGTAATTTAGACCTATATATGTACATTCCCTATGACTTGTATGGAAATAAGAATGCTTTGTTTAATTAGATGCTTGATAAATTTCTTTTGATAAGCTGCCTTGGTCTCTTTTGTATTTTATAGGTGAGGAATTAATGAGGGTTGATATTGTATTTATAGTAATCCATTTGGAGTAATAATACACATTAAAACACTTAGGTTGACCATTAGGATATGTTTCATTTACAAATTAGATGTCTTTAGGGAATTGAGCACTTGTGTCAGATAGGAAAGTAACATTGACACTACTATCTATCCTAGATGTTAGTTTCCATGAAGTAGGAGAGTAGGTATAGGTTTTGGACTTATAGAGATGGAAGATAAATACATTTTAAGCATTCTAGGCAAAAAATAAGACTTGGGTCATCAATTTAATACTCATCAGACTAAGAGATATAGGCTAAGGGACATAAAGATATAATAAATGTGATACTTGTTAAAGTGGGAAAGGTAAATAAATGAGAGGAATAGTCAAGCTCTAAGTTTTCCAAGTGTACAAGACTGAGGTGATATATAATCATAAAATATCATCTGTATTTTCCCCTCCTTTAATCTAGTAATTTAATTTCTAATATAAAGGAAATGAATGCATACTTGGGTGAGTATGTACACCTTATCTTTACATGTGCCCAAATTGAGTGCATTATTGGCAATTAACCTACATCCATGAGCATATTATAGTATAAAATTAGTGTATATAATCTATGTTGAAACTACTTGAAATAGATTGAAATTAAAAAAGTAAGATTTAGGATTACACTTGTGTTTTGATGTAATTGAATTATCTATTGGTAAGTTATTTTAAAAAGATGTATCATTGTAAGGCTCTAAAACTGAGAATAATTTAAATATATATACAAATATTTAAAGTTATTATATACAAGGAGATATAAAGAGATATTAGAAGGCACATGCCCCCAAATTTAGAGCAAAAGTGAGTTACCCACATGAAATTTAAGATTAGCTCAATCATGGAATCCAATGATAATTATAAACTAGTGATACTAGATGATCAAGTCCAAATTGAAAAATTGGTAAGATTGAGTAATTTGATCATCTTAACCATACCAAAAGTTGAAACAACTACTATAGTATATTGTCTTAATAAAATTCTATAAAAATATATAGGGTATTAGTATGAAAAATAATGTGATATGTTAACAGTCCATAAAAGAGTTTTGGAATCTAAAAATAATTTGGATTTTATAATATTAGGCACATGTTTCATATTATATTCACCTTAGATATGTCTCATGATGAAACTATGTATAATAATAGTACCATTGTATATAATTATGCCATAACTATGAATTTGAATCATATAACTATGTGCTTTAGCCAATTTGGATAACTATGTAAGTGTGGAGAACTTGATTCTCAAGCATGCCCCCATTATATATGGATAAATATGAAAATTGATAAAAGTATCAATGTGGAAGACATGTTTCCAAAACATGCCTCTACTATAATCTAGAGATGTCGAATACTGAATAGGTGTGGAGAACATGCTTCTAAAGTATGCCCCCACTTAATTCGGGAACTAATATAAGTACCATATAATGAATGAGTGTGGAGAACATGCTTCCAAATCATGCCCATGTTTAATATGAAAACTATTCCAAGTGTGGAGAACATGTCTCTATGACATGCCCCCATTAATATGCCCCTTTGAGGTGAGGGAAAGATAGAAATAGGTAGTTACCTCACCTCAAAAAGATAATACAACTTTATAATCCATGAATATAACCATGTAACATATAGAAGGGATCATGTATAAATAAATTTATCATTGAATCACATAGAACCAATGTGATCACATGCAAGCCTAAGATTCATGATAAAGATCATATAAATGTCTAGATAATAATATTAAAATCTTAACAAGTGAACCAAGCACACACATAATATCACTCACAATAAAGTCAGATGGCAATGGTCTAAGGAGACCAAAAATAAGGGGCATCTTCAAATGCCATAAAATAAAATGGACATGACTTAGTCAAATGTACATAAAGGCAAGTATGACATATTTAAATGTCCATAAAACAAACAATGATAAATGCAAATGTAAATGAAAGCATACATAGACATAGGGTCCACAAGCAAAGGAACATATTCAAATGATCGAACAAGGAATACAATAGAAAGGCAAGACATTTAATGAAGTGCATAAAGTAAAACATAAACAACCAACATAAACATGTCATAGTATCGCATAGATATAATGTGTTAGGAAAATCTGTCAGGTTTATATCATATCAAGTACCTTGTGTAAGATATAATAATGGCTGATAGGCACGTGTAAATAATGATGTAAGTTCAAACATGATAATGTAGAGTGATCATCAAATCATATAACCTATGTGTATCAAAGTCAAAGAAGCAAATTCCCCCAATATCCATATGGCATGAGTAGAAAGAAGGCACAACATCTCAAATATGAATGCATCATGGATATGTGTATGCCTATATCAAACTTAAGTATAAGTGTGACACATATGTGTACGTAGGGTAATCGAGTATGTCATCCATTAATATATAACTAACACATAGATGCCAAGGATCCAAGAAAACATGTAAGTGCTGAAAGTTTGTTTTTGAATTTTTGGATTTTAGTATTTTTGGAATATTTGAAGAGGAAAGAACATCATATGATTCCATCCAATAAATGGGCATATATGTCTCCCCATAATTAATCTGGTGTAATACCAAGGAAAATGCATAGGTATAATATGTGTCACTGTGGTATTGATTGTGATCTATGCATGCATAATATGTCTCTATGGTTGTGAAGAAATAGTAGGATTAATAAGAATAGGGTTTTTGGAACCCTTTAGTGAGTGCTCTATGGTATCATTAACATATTAGTAGTAGGAAAATTTTAGGTTCTCTACATATCTAAATATGGTGTGTGTATACACATAATATTTTCAAACTTTATCAATTATTGATACTTTTTATCTTGTAGGAACCCATCGAGTCTCAATCTCTCTGAGTGCATACTCTAAGGGGTGCAATGAGAAATGGGTGGGTAGACCATTGATGCTTCATAGGATTGTTTTCCTTTTTACCACTTGATATCTACACACTTGTCTCTTAAAAACTATTCCCCTAAGCTTTGCCTCCTATTTTTCACCCTCCTTTAGTCATTTACCATATTTATTAGACATTACACTAACCTAAACCTATTTTTGATAGTTTACATGACATAGTCAGCCACATTGACCCTGTATTTTTATTTACAAAGCATACTAGGAACTAGGTCATCTATGGATGACATAGTTCATACCCTAGTTAGCATTTACCAATTTTAATACTATGTTGATTAGGCTGACCTTGTCAGCCTAAACTTTTATAAAGGTTTAGGGTTAGATATTCCTATATAAAAATATTCATTTCCATCATTTATCATGAAGAGAAGAATAAGTAAGATCTTTTATGCATCTAATTATCTACCATTCGACTTGAGGAACAAGCTTGGGTTTCATACATTATTTGGAGATACAAATATTTTCTTATGGAGAAGTCTTTTAGATGCATTGATAAGTTGTGTAGCCTAGATCTGATTTATCCTTCTCATCCTTACATACCATAACAACCTCTTGTGAAGTACCTTGTCCAAGGGAGAGATTGAGGCTTGACATGTTCATCTTCAAAGGTAAGTATTCCTAACTTTGTTCCTCTTTGTAAGAGTAGATAGATATGCATTTGTACTTCTCTTCCATCATTAGGATTCTATATACATTGATATGAGTATATGTCTTCTATGCCTGTTTATATTTAGTGTTTATTCCCCCCCCCCACACTTTGTGCCACAAGCTTTGGTGAGCACTAGATTATATTTTTTTTACTTGTTATTAGTTTAGTGAATATGAAAACATAAGACCTAGATAGGGTTATTAAATTATTTTGATTTATTGGAGGCTTTGGAACCATCCCTAGTAATATTATTGTGGTAAGAGATCTCTTGACTAGGTCTAGTAGATCTATATTTGTCATGACCCCAATTATCTAATATATCCCTAATTGGAAGTGTAAGTAGGATTTATCTTCTCTGAGATAGGATTGATTTATAGATATGCTACATTTCCCATTGCATACATTTTGATGAACTCAATGTGAATCTAACCCTTGTAGGTTTTCTTTCATGCTTTCATTTCTATCATTTTATTATTTTTCTATATTTGTGATTCTATGTTGACTAGGCTAGTATAGTTATAACTATTGTGCATAGGTTTAATACATAGTATATCAAAATGAATCTATTATTTGTGTAGATATTTATTATATATAGGTTATTAGATCAGACATGATGAAGTAAAACTCTTCTTCAATTCCAAATCAAAAAACTAAGTCAAATAGGTTTATTTGGTCTTTTATTTAACATCTAGATCAACAAAATAAGTTGAACAATTTTACTTAGTCTTTCATTTAGCATCTATATGAACAAACTAAGTCGAACATGTCAACGTATTCATCTTATCTTGCTTCAAAAAAAATGGTTTTATATAACTAGGTCAAACCAATCAACTTAGTTTATATAAATTGAAAGCAACATTCAAGGCACTTCAACAAAAAAATTGAAATACTAATCATCTTCCAACCCACCAAGGTTACTCTCTTTATCTCTCTATCAAATGATTACTTCATTATAGTTCTATTTTATGCAAGTTTTTAGTCTTCAAAACTATAATCTAATGATAAACAAAGTCAACCTAGTGGACTTAGTTATAGAGCCTATCTTCTATCTAAAAGACTAAGTTGACCTTTTTAAATTTCTTCTTAAAGACTCTTGATTTCATAGAATAGTAGAGATCCATTCAAATATGTTATGTACTATTTGCATATAGTGTCATCTGAACTGACTCTATACCATTTTTAATTTGGGAATTAATAACTATTTGATAGTAATTAATTCATACTTTCATTTTTAGTTGTTTTCATGCTTAGAGTAGCTCACGTAGTCTAATTATGCAGTTTTTTAAATTATCATTTAGTTACACTATTTTGTTTTTTTGCACACACTACCAAATCACACAATATTAAAAATGCATTTAAAATTTGTCTTCCCAAGTCCTACCTACTTAGATTTCATCACCAATGGAAAAGTTGTCTTGGTTTTCTATCCAAGTATAAACATGTGGTTAATGGTATATATTGGTAAAGAAACCAAAACCCTTATCATTATGGGATTGTGAAGTGAGGGGGTAGGCCCCAATACCAAACTAATAATATTACTAGCATAGATCTTTTTTATCCTAAACATACTAAAACCATCCATAGATTACTTTATAGTTCCTTATTTTCCTCTAACTTCCTTATCACACTTAAAATAACACTTTCTAATAATTTAACAACACTTAGGATGACCACTTAGTTTTCATTTACTTTTTAGTTGACTATTTTCTCTCTAATCATTATGTCTTATATTGTAAAAACTTGTATTAAACAACATTGGTGTAAAGTTTTTTGTTGTGTGACCCAATTGGATCATTCTCATTGATCCAATTGTTTGTGTGTTTGTTTCCATTTCTTGCTTTAATTACATTACAATTTTTTTCTTTCTTAAAGCACATGATCATTCTCTTTGACACAGTCTTTTATAAACTATGTTTTCCCCTATATACAGTACTAAGTTGACTTGGTCAACCCTGTACTCTCTTTTATTAGTTATATTATAGTATTAAGTTGACCTGGTTGACCTTATATCCTTATCAGACTGTGTCTTTCACTATCTATAGTACTAAGTTGACCTAGTTTGCTATATACCTAGGGATATGATATATTATTGTATATGGGTTAATGGATATGGTGACATGTGGCACACATCCCCCTTAGTAGTTATATGGGTCTAATATATTAGTAATGGAGTAACTTGTGGAATCAGTGCATTAGGTAATGGTTGGCCTACATCGGGATTAGGAGGTTTTCCATCTATTATAGGTCTGTATAAAGGAGATGATTATCATTGTAAATATATCAAGTAAGCATTGAGTCTTCTATTGTAAGAGGATATTAGAGGTTATCCCCTCAAAGAGACATTATGGAGTTATTCCTTCCTAAAGGAGTATTGTATGGTGTTTCCCTACCTTAAGGGTATTTTGCATATATTGAATATTTGGACATCTTGGTCCATCAATATCTATTATTTTGAATTGATTTATATTTATTCCATATTATTTATGAATATTATAAGTGTGGATCATAACACACAAATTCTAGTTTCAATGCCTATTACTACTCAAAACATATTTTTAACCCCTTTGATGACTACTCAACTTGCTAACCTAAATTCCACTATGCCTAGAGTTCAATCATTCCTTCAAGTTATAAAGACCTTGGAGAAAAAAATTACAAACATTGAACAAAAACTTTAAAATCCCCTCATGCTATAGATTTTTAATATGTGTTTCATCACCCTATTTCACTTAAAATATATTTTCACCCTTTTTGAACTAAAATTTTTGCACCTAAGTTCACATTTTATGATGGCAAGGGTGATCTTGAAAAACATCTTCAAACATTTTATGGCATGCCTCAACTATGCTTCCAATGATAAACTTTTGACCAAATTATTTCTAAGGTGCCTCAAGGACTTTGTTGTCAATTGGTTATATGATTAACTTCTATAATCCATAAAAGTGTTAAAACCTCATATAGGATAGTTCTTAGCACACTTTTAAATTAATAGTTTTGAAAAGGTTTACTATGCTCAAATTACCAAAATCAAATAAAAAACCAATGAACCTATCATTGAATATGTCTTGATATATAAGACAATGCTAGGCCAAATGACCAATATCATGGAAGAAAAAAAGCTCCACGACATATTCAAGTAAATTTTGATTACTAAATTACATTAGTCCATTGTTTTCAAAAAGATTAAATCTTTTGATGACTTATGCCACATTGTTTAGAACCATGAAATGAAACTTACGTCATTAAATAAAATTATGTAGAAAACACACCAACTAAATCTACATCTAATACCAAGTTTACAATCAAATAAAGTTATAATGTAAAAAATTTTAATCCTAATAAATAAATAACCACAAATATTAACATAGTTTCACAAAAACTTAATTAGCTTGTCTTATTTAATGAACCAAGGAGATAATTTTCAAGTTTACCTAAGTCCCTAGCTTTATTACTCCTACGATGACTAGAGTGCCAGTGTATATCTCTCCCTCATAAGGTTGATATGAGTCAAAATATACCAAAGGATATGATCTTAATGATTATTTTGATTATCATCAAGGACCATGGCATTCTACAGGTAGATGTTATACCTTGAAACGCAAGATCCAAGCTCTTATCGATAACCAAAAGCTTATATTTGAGGATCCTCCAAAGGAATCAAGTTCAAAACCTAACAATAACCATAAATATAAAATATTTAATAATTATTTGTAAGACCATTATAATAATTAATTTGAAGTCCAAATGGATGATAATTCACATCCTCCTCCCTCAAATTATGGGCACACACTAGATGGTAATATTGGTACTTACACATAACATATACCTCTTATAGTTCAAAAACCTTCTATTTTATTTGATGATAAGGAAATTAAGGATGATGAATATGACCTTAGTTATCTATTAATTAGATAATATGTTGATAAACACCCCATACATAATGTTATGATTTATAGTGGTGTAATCAAAAATGTGTGCACCATGACATTACCTATGCACTTAGGTTATACTAATCATGATTTACACCCTTCTACCAAATTAGATAAGTAATTTTATGGGACCTCTTAAAATTTTCTTGGTAATAATGACCTACCTTTACATTCCAGTGATACACAGATGTTTACTACCTTCCTAGTTATCCCTTCTATGGGAATATTTGATATGTTATTTGGAAGACCTTAGATACACACTCTTTGAGAAGTGTCTTTTATAGTATATTGGTGTGTTAAATATATTCATGCCAATTAGATAACCATAGTTTCTCAAATTCCATATGATCATACTCTTAAACAAAATAAAATTATACCTAGATAACTAAATATCAATCCTACTAAGGCTAATTAAATGCAAAAGAGCAAACAACAAGTAGTCCATTTTATTATGCAACCAATACTTGAGAAACCATTACATCAAAGACATACAATGGATTCTATGGAATCCCAATCTTCTACTACACATTGTATGCAATGAGAAATGTATTAGATCTATAAATCAATCCTAGATTGGAGAAGATAAATCCTACTTACACTTTTGATTGGTGATACATCATATAATAATTGTCATAACCAATATGGATTTGTTAGACCTAGCCAAGGGATATCTTACCATAATAATATTACTAGGGATAATTATAAAGCCTTTAGTCAAGAAAAACTACACAATGACCCTAACCAGGTCCTATGCCTTCATATTCACTAAACTATTAACAAGTAAAGCCAAATCTAATCTAGTACTCACCAAAGCTTGTAGCACAAAGTTGGGGGGGGGGGGTAATAAACACTAAAAGTAAACATGAATAAAATACATATACTCATGTTAATGTATATAGAATCTTAATGCATGAAATAGAAGTGCAAATGCATATCTATGTAATCTTACAAAGGAGGAACAAAGCTAAGAATAATTACCTTTGAAGACTAACCTAGTGAGCCTCAATCTCTCCCTTGACCAAGGTGCTTTGCAAGAGGTTTCTGTAGTATGTAACGATGACAAGGAAAAATTAGATTTAGGCTTAAAAACCTATCAATTCATCTATAAGACTTATCCACAAGATAATATCTGTATCTCTAAAGAAAGTATGAAACCCTAAGCCTACTCTTCAAGTAGAATAGTGGATAAGTAGATTCACAATATATCTTACTTATTTTTCTCTTCATAATAAATGGTGGAAATTAATGTGTTTATATAGGTAGATATAACGCTAAACCTTTCCAAAATTTTAGGATAACAAGGTCTACCTGATCAACCTAGTATTGAAAATGGCAAAACCTAACCATGCTATGAACTATGTCGGCTATGGCCGACTTAATTCCTAGTAAGCTTTATAAATAACAATATAGGGTCGATGTGGTTGATTATGTCATGTAAACTAATAAAAAGGGGTTGAGGTTAGGGAAATGGCTAATGAAGATGATAAATGACTAGAGGAGGGTGAATAATAGGAGGCAAAACTTAGGTTAATGGTTTTTATGAGACAAGTGTGTAGATAGTAAGTGGAAAAAAGGGACAATAATCCTATGAAACACTAATGGTCTACCCACCTATTTCTTAGTGCACCCCTTAGGGAGTATATTCAGATAGATTCAGACTCAATAGGTTGTATAAGATAAAAAGCATCAGTAATTGATAAAGTTTAAAAATATTATGTGTATACATATTCTCCACTCAAAGCTCATCATGTGTCATGTAAGTGTAATAGGGGATGGTGCTTCATGAAATTAACATAGCGACACATAACACTAAAGATGAATAAAGTGTAGTAAAGAGAAAATAAGATAAATGAAAGGACATAATTGAAAAACACATACCTTTACTTACCTTAATGATGTAGATAAAGAAGGAGATGCAAGAGATGTGAAGGTGTCCAATGTGAGGAACATTAGGTGAACCTATAGAGATTAGTGAAAAAGAGCAAAAAATTGATTTTTTTACAATATAGGCATACAATATTGGAAACAATTCTATATGACATTAGGATTCTAGAACATTTTATAGTTTGGAAGAATAATTAGTAGAGATAAAGATATGGTCAAAATAAGAAATCTAACATTAAATATTTGAAGTGTAAATAATTTTAAAGTAAATATAAATAGGGTGAAAGAGAATTCATTTGGTATTATTGACTATTTTGAGAAAAATAGAACTCTAGGAGACTTAATGAGAGCCTAGAGATCCATAATGGTGAGGAGAAGATAGCTAAAATGAGGAAGATAAAAACTATAGCAAGTGTAACATAAGTAACCAAATAAAAATTTCAAATTTTTGAGTATTTGTATTTGAAATTGAGTGATCTATATAAATTTGATAATTAGGCAAAATATAGATAATGGAATAAACCCTAAGTAATTTTTAGGGACACTAGGGGTCAAATGGGGTATTGGATAAGAAGGATTCAAACCAATAAATGCCCAAGGAATTTATGGAAATCAGTGAAAAATTCATCATAATGAATGAACAAGGTTGACCAAGTCGACTTAGTTGGAAGAGGACAAAAAACTAGTGGGCCAACTTAGTAAAGTGGCTGACTTAATTGGTTAAGGGGGATGATGTAGTATGAATGTTCTAACTTAGTTTTTAAGTAAGTGGCCGATGTATTACTATAAAGGCTAAAAGGGTGGTGATAAAGTACTAATGGATTGACTTAGTTTTTAATTGAGTGTTTGACTTAATATTTTAGAGGTTGAAAGGGGTTGATATAGTATTGATGGGATGACTTAGTATGTAAGTGAGTGGCCAACTTGGTACTATAAAGGTTAAAAAGGGCCAATATGGTACTATTAAGAAACATAGTGGTTGACTTAGTAATGAAAAGGCCAATGTAGGTTGTAATAGGTCAAGATTTGTTAAAAAATGAATAAACTAAAACAAACCAATTTATTTTTTATGAATTTTGTAAAAATATAGTTTGATTATGAGTGATATAGATATCTAATACATCCTTTATTATTTGATATTTTGTAGAGATAAAATATTTTGGAAATTCATTGATGCCTCATGGTTAACCAATTTACTAGAGTTCCTAATGGATATGGATATAAATATATTGATTATGTTGGGCTTGGGAGGCATCATGGAGATGAGATGCATCCCATTGAGTGTTGATCTCATTATCATATTCCTCAGAGCATGTGAATGGTTAACCAAAAGTTTTCAATGGGTAGTGGATTGGGATATTGTAGAGGTAGGTATCATATTATATAATATTCATACATTTATTGGACTACCTACAAGGGACAACGGTGATCACAAAGACACTAAATGATCCAGAGGAGAGATGGGCACTAGTCAGGTGGGAGACATGTTCAAATAAGATCTACCCATGATTGAAAATGACCTTATTCAATGTATATATTTCACATATTCTATATATCTAGAGGGTTGTGATTATACTTATGATATCATGAGTGTTATTTCACAAGTCAGATAGAAAGGTACTATTATATGTGATAGCCTTGTGTAGTCCATTTTAGATCAAGGGGCACTCTATGATTTTGGGTATGCCATTTGGGTCTAGCTCATGCATAATATGTATGTGATGATATATAAATGATATAATATCATGGGACCATTGGTATTATTAAACATTTAGATATATGAGAATTTATTTATGATCATCTAGTTGGGTTACCCCATGTGGTTGATGATAAGTTACCTCAAGTTACAAGATGGAGATAAAACTAGGTAGTGCAGGACATGCACCATGTGATAGCACTACATAAATTCAAATGAGGGGAGATTATGTGTCATCTCTATGCATATATTTCTAATATTTGGTTGAGTTGGGTGACCATGGCTCTAAGGTTGGCTTGAGTACAGATCACAAGCCACTATACTTGGTGGGTAGTGCCATAACTAGTGGCATGCTTCCCAAGATAGTTTAGAATCCTATACCTAGAATCTCCTATAGTAGTGCCCATGTTTTGGGAGTGTCATGTGAGAGATATAAGGAGGAGAGGAGGATGATTACTATTTTATATATTGGATATTATGATGTGACATGTAAGACCATGGACTAGTCAAGTACAACATCTGATAACTAGAGGAGGTGGGGGCATAGATGTGGATGTACGGGTGAAATAGGTACCATGTCATACACCATAGTATGAGGGGTATCAACCACCTTAAGTGCACCATAGATAGATATGCCAGCTATGGGATTGATCATAGAGAGTGGTGACACATGATGACCTAGTAGTCAACCTAGGGTAGAGCTGATTGATAAAGGCACCACTGAAGAGAGGTCTAAGATGTGCACCTATGGTGACTCCAAGTTTTGATTTGATAGGTAGGCATCCCATAGACAAGGTGATTAAGTTATGGGCTAATGGAGAGACTATACTCGATGGATGAGTAGATTGGGATATGGTGGTTGGTGACACCAACATAGGTAATAAATGTTATAATTTTTAGTTGTTGAGATAGAATACTAGTTTGTATATGATTGTAGGTAGATAGATAGAATTTGAGATTTATATGCAATCTAATATCTATCTAGTTTTAATTTTATAGATCTTATAGATGAGGAGGTCAGATGGGGATCCTTGGTCATGGTAGCACACCATGAAATTTTAGATCGGGTGCTAACACCATATGACCCCTCCATGTTGGATGATCCTATGGTATCGTATGACCTAGCTCATGTGAGCTATTTTAAATAGTGGGTGATGTTATGAGGTAGTTACAAGCATGTAGGTATGTATTTTAGACACTAATAGGGGTGATAATAGAAAAGACATAGGCTTGGCAGGCCTTAGCTCAAGAGAGATCTACACATATGGCTACCATGATCTAGTTGGGATAGGTATAGGCCCAGGTGGCCCACCTATAGGTACATTTATTAGGGTTTATATCTCAATAAACCTTGTTATGATGCATTATGTAGAGGGGATAGTTTGAGGCATCTATGTTCAATGTGGCTAGACCATGAGATAGACATGATAGATCCCAACCATAGATCTAGAGTGACGTATTTATATTTTTTATATCAAAACACATGATATATATAGATATATTGTTTTGAAATTTGGATGTTTGATCTTATATTTATATTTTGGTTATGGTTATAGATGCATGGATATAATTATTTTTAACACATCTATTTTAATTTTGTTGTATATTCTATAGGAAATATATGTAGGGTGTTTTATTTTATAACATTATATAGTACACATGCATGTTTAGAAATAAATAGGAAAAAATATTTTGGAAAAGTATAAGTAATCATAAAAAAATACACTACACACTATTTCAAGATGGGGAATGTGTAGTAACAAAATATGACTAGGTATAATAAACCACAAAATGTGTTAAACAAGAGGGCAAAATGTTTTTAAACCATGAAAAATATTAGCACCAAATTAAAACAAGTAAAATCACACTAAATCATGTTGGGAAGTATGAAAATAATATAATAACATGGAAATTGTGTGAAAGACAAATGGTATAAAAAACCCAAACAATTAATTTAATCAATCATACTAAATCATGTTGGAAAGTATAAAAGAGAAACAAAATTGGCAAAATCGTCTTAAATTAATCATACTAATTCAAGTTGGGAAGTATGAAAAACTTAAGAAAAGTGGTTGAAGTCTTACATGTAATAAAAAAATAAGGAGATAAAAGTGAAATATTAGTAAATTAAGCATAAAACAAATTAAATCAACATGGGAAGCATGTTAATGATGTGGAACTCATAATCAATCACATCTTATCTTATATTTGACACATGTAATTTCATTGTGACTTGGGTATTTGAATTTTTGTTTGAGGAAGGTCAGGTTCTATTCATGGTCTTACATTGCAACTCACAAAGGGAATACCAATAAAGTGGAAACAATTTTAAAATATGGTAAAAAGGAGATGTTTGGAATGGTAACATGAAAATTTGGTAATTTTTTAGGAAGGCCTAGTAATTTTAAAGATCTTACATTATAACTCATGAATGGAATCCCTAGGGGGAGTGATCAATGAACAAAACAATATTTCTTAAGGGGAAATATTAGGGTGGTAGGGAGTGAAAAAAACAATATAAGAAGCATAGCGTAGGTGTCTAATGAGAAGACATTATGAGACATGAGGCACACCAAGGACATGAAAAGACACTAAGTGGCTACAAAGGATACATGTTCACTATAGGCACAAATATTTGTAGGCAAATAATTTTGATACTAAGATCAACTCATGTTGGTTATTTTTAACCAAAAAATGTAAAATAGACCTACCTTCCCATGATGTGTTCCCCATTCCTTAGGACCCCTTATAGAGCCATCGATTTACTACAAATATTAGGTACTTGCATGAGAAAGTAGGTATCACTAAAAAAAATTATTTTCCTTTTCTAATATACTAGCCTACTACACCCCAATGGACCTTGGCTCTATCATGAGGCCAACTATGGAGTTTGAGCTTCTATTAGAAAAATATGTGTTTGGAACGTTTCCTTTTAGATCATTGAATTTTGGTAAATGATTTAGATTTTGATGTTTATGGATTTTAATATTGTTCCTTTATATAGACTTGGAATGACAAATCATGAGAGATAAAGTGATACACACAAATGAGCTTTAGGTTTAGGCTAAAGGAAGCTAAGTATCCAAAGATATGACTAATTAGAACATTTAGGCTTAACTATGAACTAGCATGTTATCTCAAGGCTCAACCATGTGTATGCTTAATTTGTGAAAGAGGAAATAATGGAAAGATATGGAGATCCAAAGTGGACATGGTAAAATGAGATGAGATGAATTTTTTGCTAACTAATCACATGGAAAATAAAGAATGACTAAAGGGAACTAGTTTTGTATAACCAAGTCACAAATAATAATTATCCATGTTCATAAAGATAAGATAGCAAATAATCATGAAAAATAACAAGATAACGATGGAAAAAGGAATTAATGAAGAAGTGTGTAATCATGAAAAAGTATCCATAAGAGAATAAATGATAGAATAAGCAACACATATTATGAAACAAAAGTCACCATGTAATAGTGATAATAATTTGACATAATGTTAAATGATATAAAATAGATAAATGTAAATTTAGAGCACACATCCAACCCAAATGAATAAATAAATGAAATAACACCATACTTATGTTCGTAAGTACTGATATATTTATCCACACACATTATACATAACATTTGATAAGTCTCTATGAAGCTAAACTCAGACTAAAACCAAAGTCTCATCAATCTTTAGGGAAAGTTGAGAAAATACTTTGCGTCAAATCTCCTTGATAGAGAATGTAGGAATGCTTAAAGGATCATGATGATGAGGGCTATCATGTAGGGTATTCTCAAGAGAAGGCATGGGATTAGATTCTATGGGAGATGAAGTGGTCACTAGTGGAGTATTATCCATGGGTGAGGGAAGATCCATGGGAGGAGAAATGGTAGGTGGAGAAGGGACCAAAGGTGGTGGAGCCATAGGGGATGAAGGGGGAGCCTTCTTGTGAGGGTGGAATGTGGGAGGAAGGGTAGTAGGTGAAGGAATGATCATGAGGTGATCCTTGAGATGCTGCTAAAGGATGCAAAAGTGATTAGTATGATGAGTACCACATTGGTGGTAGAGATAATATACCTTTCCATATTTGGGAAGATATTTAGTAATAGTTTCATAGAGGTATATCCTTTCCTATGGGTTGAGGAGTAGTGGGATGAAAGGTATCAATATATTACCATAGCTTACAACAATGATTGGATGAATGGTTATCTATGATGTGGAAGCAATAAATATACTTATTAGTAAACTTTGTAGGTGTACTAATAAGAGGAGTGTAAATGGAAGATAAAGAAGGTTGGTATAATAAACAACCTCTAGTCTAATGATTGATAACTTTATAAATATCACAATATGGTTAATCAACCTATTTGGTGGACAAAGGAGCAAGCTATGATAAAGGGAGAAAACCACCACCAAGGGAAGGTGGGGCTAGTGGAGATATTGAGCAAGGCTCAATTGAAGGAGCAGTGTGATCTAAAATAAGAAGAAACTCAGATAGAGAGGGAATGGGAATATGATCCAAACTGAGATCTACTAGGTGAGGGATGGGATGCACAAAAGGATAAAGGATAGTCATAAACATCTAATGGATAAGTTAGCTAGAGGGGTCCTAATTTCTATAAAAATAATAGGGACTAGTCATATCATGATCCATAAGCATATTCCTATGAGGATATTCAAAAATTAGAGGTGTGTGCACTATCTATATCCTATGATCAAGATTAAAAATGCTAAAATTAGGAAAGATATAGGATGGAATGATAAAATAAATATGGAAAGACTGAAGAAAAGAGGAATGTTAATGAATAATTTTAGCATCTCAAGCCTAAATAAGACCTCATAAAAATGGATCATCTAAGGTATATATATCATTATAATCAGGTGTATGAATATCAATAGCATAGGTAGGGATGACCTTTTCATTTGATGTGGTGTGATGAATAAAATGTTGAGTCTTAATTAAGATAACGAGTATATCATCACTAGGTGGTTGATGGGAATGAGGTTACAAAGAAGAGGAAAGCTAAGAAATGATATGAGGTGAGAGATCTAAGGTTTTAATCTTGAGATTGATCTCTTCAGGCTCATTCTCATCAGAATCTAGGAGGTTAGGGGGTATATTCCCAATGAACTCAAGGTGACCATTGTAACCTCAAGTGGATTTGATAGGAAAGTGAAATAATTGAGATTCATGAAATGGAATGCTTGGTAAGGGTTTAAGGGTGGGAACCTTGAATACACCACAGTCTTGGATTTTTCAAAATTCCAAGGGTTAGTGTCACCTTGAATCCTATAGATTACTTCATTGTGAGTAAATTTGAGACCTTGGAAATTGGAAGAGGCCACTTTTCTCATGCGATGAGTCCATGGTCTACAAATAAAAATGTTATAATATAGATGAAAGTTGAATATCATCACCTTCACATGAATGATGATAGGTGGGATGGTGACAGGAATCCATATACAACCTAAGGGAGGAATTTTCCTTCATTCATAGCCTTGACACGTGTTACATGTAGACTTAAGATTACATTCAAAATATCTAAGGGTTTTGATAAAATTGAGAGAGCCAACATAAGTACTGAAACCTTCATTAATCAAGTCACTCTTGACTTAGATATCACTAATTTAGACACTGATAAATTGGGGAGGATTATCGCATGAAGTAGAATTTCATCAGGGATCATAAAAATAATGGGAAATTTGAGGGAAAGAGAAGTGTCCATTATTTCATCAATGTGTATATGCATAACTTTGCATTTTTTAAAAATTCTATATTATGATCCAGATAAGGTGGCTTCATGTCTTGCTAGGGGAGGATGAGGGATGTTCATTTCAAACAAAAGATACATAATATGATTACAATGATATAGAAAGGTTCACATAAGTTTAAGAAATGGGATTTGAGATGGGAGATTATTAAGTTTTGTGATAGTAACCCATTCACATAACCCATAAGGGGATTTTTGAAAAGACATGCATAGTGTTGAATGAGGTCTTCAGAAAGAGGATTCGAAGTGAATGTGAATTTATGTTGAGAAGATGTAGAAGGTTTAATTGAAAGACATGTTTGTGGATATACTTGTGAATATGGGGTAGTAGATGCAGGTTTAGTTTGAGATAGATTGGAAGAAGTGTTGATAGAAGTTTAAGTATCATTGTTGATGGGTAAAGAGGTTGGAGTAGTGGTATAAATGGTATGAGAAGTGTTATCCAAGGGAGGTGTTGGAATTCATTCATCAAAAGATATAAGGTCTTCTTTCCCCAACAATGTTAAGTGAGTTGGGGAAGAGTCTTGGATAACATGAAAAGTGTGAGATAATTAATGAGTGTGGATGGGATGAGGATCAATGAATTCAATCACCCTTTACATATTAGTCATATTGACCACATTCTCTTCAAGAGTTAGGTCAAGAAGAATATCAACACTATTGATAGAAGGGGTAGGATTTTTGGGTTATCTTGGTGATTTGGGGGAGGATATTTATAGATGGCCAAATGAGCATTAGGCTAGTTTAAATCTTGAGATTTACTTTGTGTTTCATGGGATTTGAAGGTAATTTCATAGGCTTGTTGATGTTTACGAATGATAGAATCATTATTAAAATTGGGATCTAAAAATAAATCCATATCCCAATTATGAATTTGCCTACAAGTCTCATAAGAATGACCCCAACTATCATGAAACCAAAAAAAATTATTGGGATCATACTAAGATTTCATGAGATGAGTGGGATCATTTTTTTGTAGAAGAGTCCTTGGTAGACATTTTTATAATTACAGTAAGGATAAAGTTCTATGAACATTGATATTTTTTGTTGAAGATAAATTAGGATTGGTAATGTGGTTGGGAGGGGAAGCTTGTTCTGGAGCTTGGTTGGGAATAATAACTTGAATAATATGAATGGTATTATAGGTTTTGGTGACACCATCATGTGTATCATGAAAATTATTATTTTTTATTAACATGTGAATACCCATAGAAGGTTAGGATGGCTTGAATTGATGCATGAGGAAATCTAGATACTTTGTTTGGTCAAATGGCCTCTTCCAAATTTCATGTTGAGAGAGTCCTTACCCAATATTACAACTTGGGAAAAAGAGAATTGGTAAATAGATGAAAGAGGTTGTCATCTATCATATTATGTTCACATTTTTTAGATAAGGTATTCCATAATTTGATTAATATTGCATGGTTTAGGTCTCAAGTTACTTACAATTGATAAAATGGTCCAAGGTATTTTTAAGGAGATGACTAGTTTGAAATTCTTGGACCAGAGCATTGACTACATCTTTCAAACTGGTGATGGAATGAGATTTGATTTGGTTATATCAATCTAAAGTTTCACTTTTGAGATTTTTTTATAATAACTTGGTAGCATCAAAAGTATTTAATTTGACCTAGTCTTTATATAGATTTCCAAATGTTTTTAAGTGGAGAGTGTGATCGGTTGACCCATTGTAAGTAATGGTAGGGTGATACCTCCTATATCAATTTTAGCAATTAAAGGAATAAGAGGCTCAATTTGAATGTGCTTGATTTTTTAGTCAATAAGAATAGGTTGAGGGATAAGATTACCATGGGAATACTGAAGAGGAGGTGGGGGAGAATTTTGGTTATACATTCATTCCCCATGGAACCTATTGAGGGTGGTTTTGCAGATGGATAAAATGATTTGCATCATTTGATTTACATTGTTAGCTTGGAAATCATTCCTTTTATTAATAGTGTGTACTATAAGTTGATGGGTTCGAGTGGTATTATTTTAATTATGTGAATCATTGGAATTATTAGTAGTGGCTTGGGTACCACTATGGGTGTTAGTAGCAGTTTGAGAAGAATTTTTGGTAAGTGAGGCACTAGTAGCATGATTTTATTGTGTGTAAAATAATGTAATAGTAGAGGGATGAGAATAAGAAATAATATAGGCATGATTACCATGGGTATAAAATGATTCACTAGTGGAAGAATTGATAAGAGTTGATCTTGGAAAAGGCTCACTAGATGTATGAATTGCCATGTTAGTAGAGATAATAGGCATGAAGGTGGAGGAAATTAAAGAGGAAGATGTCATGGTATGTGAATGGGTAAAAATAGAGGGAAGAGGCTAATAAGAAAAGAATTTAGTGTCCCCAAATCCATGTGATAATGTTGGAGAAGGTGAATGGGAATCCTTAACTTAACCACTTATCATGAGATGGTAAATAGTAGATGGATATTTTCCTCGATGTTGAGGAAAATCATTGATGAAGAAGAGAATTTATGGGGTATACTATAATTCAAGTTGATCTTCAAATTATAATAGAGTATTTAAAACTAAAGAGGAATGAGGAGGGGTCCCATAATTTTTACTGCGAATGGCTACATGCACATTACTTTCATGTAGAGTAGGAACCATAAGTTGCTTATGGTAAAAAATATTGGGGTTTGTAAAATTCATCATATACATTAAATTAAACTTATTTTTGTCTTCAAATAGGAATTTCATGATGAAGGATAAATATTAAGGAACATAAAGCTAATGCAAAAGCAAAGAGATAAAAAAGATATATAGTCAACTAGGTTGACTATGTTATGCAATCTAAGATATAGATAAGAGTACAAGGTTAACCATATTGAATTAGTACTAAAAATAGGGTATTAAATTGAGTGAAGAAGGATATAGGTTTAACCAAGTTGACTTAATAATGTAACTTGATTGAAAAAAAGAGTACAGGGTTAACCATGTTATGTACCTAGGGATATGATATATTATTGTATATAAATCAATTCAACACAATAGATATTGGTGGATTAAGATGTCCAAATATTCAATATATGTAGAATAGCCTTAAGATAGGAAAACACCATACAATAATATTTTAGGAATGAATAACTCCACAATGTCTCTTCAAGGGGATAACCTCCAATATCCTCTTACAATGGAAGACTTAATGCTTAGTAGATATCTTTACAATCATAATCATCTCCTTTATATAGACCTATAATGGATGGGTAACCTCTTAATCCTAATGTAGGCTGACCATTACCCAATGCAATAATTCTACAATTTACTCCATTACTAATATATTGGACCCATATAAATACTTAGGGGGATGTGTGCCACATGTTGGCATCTCCATAAAACCATATACAATAATCCATATCATATCCCTAGGTACATTAAATTACCTCCCTCTTTGACATGTTTCATCCTTGAAACATAGGAAGAAACTAAATAATGAGTATGCTTCAAATTATTACACACTTGTCTCCAATTTTGATCTTTGAGCCACCCATAGGTGATCTTACCAGGTGATATCTCTCCATGTATGATCCTTTGATTCTATTCATAATCATAACTATACGACATTGGTTTCCATGCATAACTATTCCTATTTTGATTCCATGTATCATATTTCATTGTGCTACTCTAATTCCATCCATGACCATAGTAGGTATTCTTCCATGCATAATCAGAGTGATTTCCCCATTCATTCCATATTCTATAGGTATACAAATTGAGGAGTGTACCATAATAAAATACTAAGCTATTATATTTCAAAAACACTATGACATGAGGAACCTAAACCACTCTAATACCTAAGGTTGTGTATGATCCTTTGAAGAGTCCAAATCTAGCAGCATGATCACTGAGAAGTGATGGTTGTCATTGTCGTGAAGGGGTTAAATCCTTATGTGAATAGCTTGATTTTGGATTTCTTTATTGATGAACTTTGAGCCCATGTACCAAAAGGTATATCAGGACCATTTAACAAGCCAAATTGTAATTTTTTTATCATAAGACATAATGTTTGCAAAACCTTCACTGATGCAGGGATTGTAAAATAAAAAATTTATGAAGATTACTTATCACATAGAAACTATGAGAGAGGGTGGGTATTTCAACTTTAATTAAATAATTTTCCTCTCATGGTGAATAGATTAATGGGTCAATGATTGTGTTACAACCCCATTGTACCACTAAAATAGGGTTATTTTTGCTTGTATGTTATTGCTTGGATGTAGTGTTATACTCACCTTGTATTCAAAACAAATTTAAAACTAGACCAAGTCTAAAACATTATCCTATCACACTTGAGCGATAAGGCATCACTCTACCTAATTTTTGGGTCATATTTGCTCTATTCTAAAGTTTTACACTATTTATTTGGTATGTCACTTTGTCCCTATTATACCATTATGTTGCCCATTTCAAAATAATTCTAAATCAAGTGTGTTCTAACTAAAATCATTTTCACATTAAAATTATAGATAAATTCCAATTTTTACCAATTTATAAATTTTTTGACTCAATTTCAATTTTGATTTCAAACTTTCTAAAGTTTGTTAGAGTATATTATTGCTCGTGCTTGCTAGGTTATTTGTCTTTTCCTATTTTTGTCCTATGTGTGTATTTATCCCACATTGCTTAGACTAACTCAAGTCTTAGTTCTCCTTGATGACTTATGAAAGGGTTATCCATCATATTATCATCTTATTTAATTAATAATTGGTTTTGTTCAGTTGGTTTATTCCTTGTGTGTATACTGAAGCACTAATGGTTGTGGTAATGGTGTATTGGAGAGATCTTGGCTGAAGAGTGTTGTGAACTCTTTCATGGTATCAAAGCCACCCTCTAATAGCCATTACTCAACCTATTTAATTTCATTATTTCTCCTCAAAATATGTTTTGGATGTGTATTTTTTTGGCTATTAACTATGTCGTATGGATCCTAGGTTTTGTCCTTAGAAAGTGTTGTTTTGACTTTGTTATGGATCCTTTATATACTCTTATGGTTTACTAAATAAGTTTTGATTAGACATTTAGATCAACATTTCCTTCAAATCCATTATTTTATTTTCAATATAGTTGTACAAACCAATATAATCATTGGTATTCAGTATCATGGATTGGCATACTATTTTTGGTTGTATGATCAGCATTAAAAGTCATTATTCTAGTTTGAAAATATATATTTTGTTTGAATATTTGCATTAGATCTTACATTTGCTTGTATTTTGTATTATCATAAAAACATTATTATATATCTAAAGGTTTTGGCATGTAGATTTGTGTATTAAAGTTTTGATGTTTTGTTGGCATTGGCTTTATATTCTCTTAGCCTTAGCCCACATCTAACTACTTGTTTCAAAGATTGATCTACCCTAACATATATGATCAGGCTACCCATGACTTGATTATAGATCCAGGATGAAAAAACTCCTCCTCCTCCTCTTCTTCCTCTTCTTCTTCCTCTTCCTCCTCTCTTCTTCTTCTTCTTCTTTTTCTTCTTCTTTTTCTTCTTCTTCTTCTTCTTCTTCTTCTTCTTCTTCTTCTTCTTCTTCTTCTTCTTCTTCTTCTTCTTCTTCTTCTTCTTCTTCTTCTTCTTCTTCTTCTTCCTCTTCTTGCTCTTCCTCTTCCTCTTCCTCATCCTCTTCCTCATCCTCTTCCTCCTCCTCATCCTCCTCCTCATCCTCCTCCTCCTCTTCCTCCTCTTCCTCTTCCTCCTCTTCTTCCTCCTCCTCTTCTTCTTCCTCTTCCTCCTCATCCTCCTCCTCCTCCTCTTCCTCTTCCTCTTCATCATCCTCTTCCTCTTCGTCATCCTCTTCCTCTTCGTCATCCTCTTCCTCTTCGTCATCCTCTTCCTCTTCATTGTCCTCATCCTCTTCATCATCCTCTTCCTCTTCCTCCTCTTCCTCCTCATCTTCTTCCTCCTCTTCTTCCTTTTCCTCTTCATCTTCCTCTTCCTCTTCCTCCTCCTCTTCCTCCTCTTCCTCTTCTTCCTCCTCTTCCTCTTCCTCTTCCTCTTCCTCTTCTTCTTCTTCTTCTTCTTCTTCTTCTTCCTC
Source organism: Torreya grandis (assembly GCA_037957365.1). Classification (NCBI taxonomy): domain Eukaryota; kingdom Viridiplantae; phylum Streptophyta; class Pinopsida; order Cupressales; family Taxaceae; genus Torreya; species Torreya grandis. Next base: position 253,501 of record JARHVA010009518.1, read on the forward strand.
TTCTTCTTCTTCTTCTTCCTCTTTGTCATCCTCTTCCTCTTCATCATCCTCTTCCTCTTCCTCTTCCTCATCCTCATCCTCCTCCTCTTCCTCTTCCTCTTCCTCCTCCTCCTCCTCCTCTTCCTCCTCCTCTTCTTCCTCTTCTTCTTCCTCTTCCTCCTCTCTTCTTCTTCTTCTTCTTATTTTTCTTCTTCTTCTTCTTCTTCTTCTTCTTCTTCTTCTTCTTCTTCCCCTTCCCTCTTCCTCTTCTTCCTCCTCTTCCTCCTCTTCCTCTTCTTCCTCTTCCTCTTCCTCTTCCTCTTCCTCTTCTGCTTCCTCTTCTTCTTCTTCTTCCTCTTCGTCATCCTCTTCTTCCTCTTCATCATCCTCTTTGTCATCCTCATCCTCATCCTCATCCTCTTCCTCTTCCTCTTCCTCTTCCTCTTCTTCCTCTTCCTCTTCTTCCTCTTCCTCTTCCTCCTCTTCCTCTTCCTCCTCTTCCCCTTCCTCCTCTTCCTTCTTCCTCTTCCTTCTTCCTTCTTCCTCTTCCTTCTTCCTCTTCCTTCTTCCTCTTCCTCTTCCTTCTTCTTCTTCTTCTTCTTCTTCTTCTTCTTCTTCTTCTTCTTCTTTTTCTTCTTCTTCTTCTTCTTCTTCTTCTTCTTCTTCTTCTTCTTCTTCTTCTTCTTCTTCTTCTTCTTCTTCTTCTTCTTCTTCTTCTTCTTCTTCTTCCTCATCCTCGTCCTCTTCCTCTTCTTCCTCCTCCTCCTCTTCCTCCTCCTCCTCTTCCTCCTCCTCTTCCTTCTTCCTCTTCCTTCTTCCTCTTCCTTCTTCCTCTTCCTTATTCTTCCTTCTTCTTATTCTTCTTCTTCTTCTTCTTCTTCTTCTTCTTCTTCCTCTTCTTCTTCTTCTTCTTCTTCTTCTTCTTCTTCTTCTTCTTCTTCTTCTTCTTCTTCCTCGTCCTCATCCTCTTCCTCTTCTTCCTCATCCTCTTCCTCTTCCTCCTCTTCCTTCTTCCTCTTCCTCTTCCTCCTCTTCCTTCTTCTTCTTCTTCTTATTCTTCTTCTTCTTCATCCTCTTCCTCCTCTTTTTTCTCCTCCTCCTCCTCCTCTCCCTCAGGAAAAAGAAATAACCTCATTAGACATAGAAACGTTTGTTGAAAATGTCATCACCCAATCACCAAGACAAGATAATCAAGATAAATTTTAAGAAATGAATAAGTATGATGAGAGATCTAATGTGGAGATAGAGTATAATATTCAATCCATGACTAGTCTTGAAGTGGTGGTTGAACAAAAAGTCCCACAAGTAACTCCAAAATTATCACCAATTTTCCCTTCCCCTCCAAAGATGTCAAGTTTAGAACTAGAGAAGAAAGCAAGTAGAGAAGAAGGTTGGGGAGTAAACCTACAACTCAGTACCCCCACCCATATAGAGATAAATAAATAATTTCACCAATCCAATAGAGGTGTTGAGGAGGTTACTTCATGTAATTTTACCTTAATTGAAGTACCTTGAGGTCTCCTTCCTCATATCAAAATTAATTATCCAATCCATAATAAAGGTCTAGAGTCCATGATTGGTGGAGAGTTGCCTGAAGGAAATAAGGAAGACACCATAGCTTCATCTCTATGTAAATCTCAAGTGAATAAAGAAGGTAAAGTGGTTTTAGAACCTTCTAGTCTATCTTTAACACAAGGGAGCTCCATTGAGAAATTACTTAAAGAGTCTCGCCAATTTGGGATAGATTTTTAAGTATTGGAGAAAATAGAGCTAAACCTTGAAGGAGGACTTGAAGTAGACAAATAAGGTGGCGAGGAGTTAGAGAGTGACAAAGAAATTGAACAATTTATGTTGAGTCCACATCCCATTCCTATGGCACTTCCTACATTAAGTACTCTGATGACACCACCTTACACTATCTCAAGGCCCACATCAATGTCTACTACATCAATGGGATTTTAAATCAGACCTCTTCTCTAGGTCAATGAACATGTCAAAGAAAATAAGGACATCATGAGAAAAAATGGGGAGACTGATGTAGTAAAGATCACTCAAGAGTATAAGGCCAAACCCCTTAAGAATGCTAAAACACACTCTATAACCACATTCACTGGTACAAGAGAAAGAAATGTAAAGATAGTCATACCCACACAAGGTGATTTAATTAAATATGTTCTCCTTGAAAGTTAAACTATTTACAACTACAATCTAAGGGAGACATCAAGGAATGAGCTAAAGCACAGCTCATAGGTTCTGGCAAACATGGTGTCTCATTGAATAGACAAGGACAAAGTCACCATGGAGGAATTAAAGGCACTAAATCAAGATATAATCTAATACTTACAAAATATACTAAGGGAGCCTAAGGAAATATTTCCAACTACCAATATTTCTCTAGATTATCCTCTTTTCTCAATAGAGTCATTTGATTTTGATCGAATTGATGATTTGAAATCTAGAGGAAAGGAAATAAAAAAATGGCAAGAGGATATATGCACTAGGGCCAAAGAATTATTCCACTTAGCATTGAAATGAATGAATAATGTAGTGGATAATAAGAGGGAATGTGATGCCCAAATGTTTATCTATGATCTAGACATTAATAATTGGGAAGCAATCTAGTAAAAAATGAATGAGATTTGTAAAATGGGCATAGATATTTTGATAGCAGAAAAGATCATTACTCCCAATGATCATAAAAATCCTAGATAATTTAAATTGACCATCAAGCATCGAGTCATGATGTTTAAAGATGAAATTTCATTTGAAAATAGAAGATTAGTCCTTCAAGACTAGAAAAAAGAGAAATAGATGTTGCACTTAGGAATATGGTAAGCCTTGATGGTGCAAGTGATTTGGGGGAAGAGAAAATACATACTAATTTGAAAATCCTCATTGATGCACTGTAAGAGTCCTTTGATGCTAATAAAATAAAGCATTTTATGTCACTTTAGAAGTCTTGTGACCACCTTAAGGAGCTCATCGAATGAAAGCAAACCATGCTTCAAAATATTTTCACCTAGCTTGAAGAATATCGAGTAAAGTTAAAATATCAAGTATGCATATACCATGGGAGTCTCAAACCTATTCTGGAAGGATAAAAACAAGTTGGAAAAATATTATATCATCCATATCAACTCTGGAGTATAACCAAATATTTTGGTTTTTTTGAGCTGGTGCCACTTCTTTCTTCTCTTTCCTCCCTTCTTCCTTCTTCTCATTTCCTACTAGGAAATCATTTACTTGGCCTATTAAGTGGCACATCCATTTTAGTTAGTTTTTTTATATTCATGTGGATAAGAAAAAGAATTTTTTATCCATTTTTCAAGTGGACAAAGGTTCTATTTTGTCCCTTGAGAGATCTTCCTCCATGTAGATAACTAGAAAATATTCTACCAAGATGGAGGATCAATATTGTAATCATCACAGGAGTACGATCATAACTATAAATATTCTACTGACATGGAGGATAAATTTTTAAATCATCACATGAGCACAAGCATATCTAAGGAATCATGTTTGTTACAAATTTTAATAGACTTTAGGCCCATGGAAAAAATTTCTAGCTAGAGCATCTTTAGGAATATGCTAGGCTTAGCTCAATTATATAAGTAAAGGGGGTTTGTCCCTTTACAAAGGTTGGTTAAATTTTGAGTCAAGAGATATAGCCTCGAAGAGTTATCTCTATGTAATTTTTCTAGTGCCAAATTGATTTCTACTATGAAATCATTAGAAAGATTTGAGAGCATTAGATATGGCTCCCTTGTTGAAAAATTATCTTGCATAGTGTTAGGCTATATGTTATTCATAACACATTATATTCAGTTCCCATTCAATTGATTGATGAAATATATTTTTGGTTTTCATTCTCTTCACATTGTTGAAGTGTAGGGCTCTATTTTACATGCTTAGTAGATTAGTTATCTAGTGTATTCATCTTTATGGTAGTCATTTAGAGTTTATATCTAGGTTGGTAAATCCTTTCTACTCTAAGATTTGGGAATAGGGTGTTGATAGCCTTTTTAAGGGTAATCCTATGATCATGGATTTAGTTGAAAGGAATTCTTGAAGGATTATTCATAGTATTGATTTTTAGACTTTGAGGATCATTTGTGCATGATTTCATTTCATTTATTTCTTATTTACAATGCATTTGTTGATGGATCTAATATAGTAGTCTAGTGAATATATTTATGCTCATTCATTAACCCTCCACATTCTATTTTATTAAATTAGAAAATATTATCATACCCTATCCTACCCTGTATATTCACCCTCCTTTGATTATTCTGAAGTGGGTATACATGTAAGTGATGTTATCTTGTTGTATATTTTGCATGTTTCTTGCACTCAAATACACCCTACCTTTGCATATCTATAGTGTGTTTGAGCCTATTATTCTAAAGAATTAGCATTACCTTTTCCATCTGCTTGCATCAACTATGATCAGTCTTTAAAATAATGGAAACTACACCCACCTTCCACCATCTACCTTTATTTTTAGTAGCTTGTGTTTACTTTATGATATTGTTTTAGCCTATGTTACAACCTCTCTAGGTAGGCTAAGTAAGGGTGGTTATGCCGTATTCAAAATTTCACATGTGATCCCAATCTTGAGGGAAAACCTTCATTGAAAATTATTTCCCCCTTTCCAAGATATGCCCTAGGTACTCTTACCTTGTCTTAGGTAGAGCCAAAAGATGCCAGAAGCCAACCACATCTATAATAAGTTAGTTTCCATTCACCCTCCAATCCTAGTGAGTTGATGATAACACCCCTTCCTCAGCTATAATGACACTCCATTAGGGTATTCTCATCCTTTACTTGCCACTCTAAAATCTGTACTTAGCTAAGACTAGTGAGATGTAAAGTTAGTAACCAACAGGGGTTATGTAGATGTTAATAGGGTAAGTAAAAATGAGATGGCACAAGGGTGATAATTGTATCTATAGTAGACTAGTTATATGTTAAACTCATATGTAATCATACACTAAATTTATTATGTTGAGATAGTTTAAATATGGAAAATATAACTATCCTATATATAAAAATGACAAAGAATTCAAGTACTTATCTTGTTTTGATGCTAATGTAGTTCTAGATATAGAACATGTAAAAAGTAAGTAGGAAGGAGATTATAGTACAATTATCAGATTTTGGTTTTGATGTTTATGGATCTTTGGATAGTAATATCAATCTAGGACAATTATATCAATGCTACTATCTAGGTTTTATGCTAGTATCTTGTATGAAATATTTATTGAAATAAGATGTGACCACCTATATGGTTCTATGTTTTCATTCACCTTCACTTTATTGCATTTAGATTTGGGTCATGAACTGTCACTCCTTATGAAATGGCAAAACCCTAACTTTAGATATTAATAGTGACCTTGGTAAAATATAGGCTATTGGGCACATAATGTTGAGCTTCTAAAGACTCTCTGTTAGTAGGTGCCTACCTACGTAGCCAATACTCCAAAGAAGGCATTAGATGCATGTATTTATCCCCTATATGTTGTCTTGTGTGTGAATCATAAAATATGTGTAAAGAAAGTACAATAGTAACCTAGCTTTTAACTTGGAAAAATAGAATCTTAAGTTATTCCTTTAGTAATTTAGATTAGTATATGTGTATCCCCTATGGGTGGTATGGAAATAGGAATGTTTTGTTTAATTGGATGCATGATAGATTACTTTTGATAAGTTTCCTTAGTCTCTTTGGTATTTTATAGATGAGGAATGAATGAGGTTTGATCTTGTATTTATATCAATCAATTTTGAGTAACAACTTGCATTGAAACACGTAGGTTGACCATTAAAATACATTTCATTTACAAATTAAATGACTTTAGGTCATTAGATACTTACATTAGGATATGCTAGTAATGTTGATGCTATTGTCTATCTTAGATGTTAGTGTTTAGGGAGTAGGAGAGTAGGCACATGTTCTAAATTTTAAGCATTTTCAAAAAGATAGAAGACCTAGGTCATCAACATAATACTAGTCAAAATAAGAGATATGTGCCAAGGGTCACAAAGATATAACAGATGCAAGACTTTTGGAAGTGAGAAAGGAAAAGAAATGAGAGGAATAACCATGGTATAAATTTTCCAAGTGTATAATATTGAGGTGCTATATAATCATAAAATAACATCTACAACTACTTTGTTAGCTATTATAATTCAAGAAGAGAGAAAATGATGTCTAATTTTGATTCTAAATAAAATACCTCTCAGGCACTTCTTACTCCAAGCCCTATTTATAAGAAAAATAGAAACCATAAATCTAACCTTAATTCTACTAATGACAAAAATAAATATAAAAATAAGAATCATAAACCTAAGTTTAATGGGAATTATAGTTTATGTGGTAAATTTTAGAAGGGAAATTTATTATATAAAAAATATAGAGTTAATAATAAATCCTATAAAAATAACCATAATTAGAACAACAATCAAGAAAATAATTCTAATATTGTTGTTTTATATTCTACCTTGTTTGATTCTAGTGAGGATGAATGGATTTTAGATAACTATGCATCTCACCATATGACTAGCTTATCTAACATTTTATTTGATATTATACATATTTCAAAAAAGATCTATTTATAGGATAATTCATTTTTAGATGCAACTAAGCAATGAAGGGTAAAATTCATAAATGTTATTATTATTCACAATGTTTTCTATGTACCTAAGCTTAAGAAGAATTTGTTGTCTTGTTTTCAACTTATAAATGATAACTACATTCTATGTTTTCTTAAAAATAATCTATCCATTATAAATCAATTTGGTTATCTAATTGTTGAAGGCATTCAAAATAATGGTTTATATATTTTTTTGTTTCTTCTACATGTTTTATTTTATCACATAGTAATAATGAGTCTCAATTATGACATGAAATATTGGGACACATTAATATTATAAGATTACATGAAATGTCTTCTCATAATATCATTATCGGTCTTCCATCTATTTCATCTCATTATGAAGCCTATGAAGCATGATTACGTGGTATGCAACATACTAATCCCTATCACAAAAAACATGATGCAAATTCCTCTCATCCTTTAGAGTTAACTCATATTGATGTAGCAAGACCTATTGAAGTTGTATATTTTAATGGTTCTTTGTATATTTTTAATTTTATAGATGATTATAATAGAATGATCTAGTAATATTTCATTGTAAATAAATCTATAGTGTTTTCTAAATTTAAAGAATTTAAATCTATTTTTGAAAATACTTCTAGTTTTTAATATTAAAATGTTAATATCTAATAATGGTGGTGAATATATTAGTAAAGAGTTTGATTCTTTTTTCACTATTTACGGTATTGAAAGTGAACTAATGACTCCTCATTCCCCTTAGCAAGATGGTATTGATAAAAATAAAAACACACCAGTATAAAAATGACTAGAACAATATTGCATTTTGAAAATGTTCCTAAGTACTTATGGGATGAATCCATGAATATTTTTGTGCATATTATTAATAAAGTCCCTAATAAATATTTATATTTTTACATCAAAATTCATGTATGTTCATCTCATATAATTTACCATTGTAATAGTTTTGTTGTTACTAACTAAATTGATAGTGTCTCAACTACATTTATATTTGTTAGTAAAACTATTTAGTTTGATTCTTGCTAAATTCTAATTACAATTATATTGTAATAGTTATATTGGTCTTAGATAAGAAAATGAAGAAAATATATAGACATTATATTTTCAATTCAAATTATTTAATATTGAATTACATTATATGCATAACATCGTGCTTAAGATGACAAGATTATCATGTTTAGTTATTACATTTGGTAAGAAGACCATGCACAATAAAGTTCAGATATTTTGTGTCTCAATTGTTAATATGATTTCATTTGATTAGTGAGGTAAGTTCATGCTAACATGCTGAAATTATTATTTTTATAATAAGATATGTTATGAAACCCAAAGTGTAAATGGAGTTTATATTATTAATTAGTTCCTCATCATTTACTATACTAAGCATTTTGTTCATACATATCTAAAATTATTTATTTCAGTCTCATATGTTTTATTGTATTATTGCATATCATGCTAAAATTATTCATATTTTATGTATGAGATGTTACATACCTCAATTTTTTGATAGATCTAATTTTAGATCATTGGAAAATGGCAAAAAGCATATAAAACTTTCAATTTTTTTTAAATACTAAAAATTTAAAAAGACTTATTTCTTATAAGATATCTAATGTTTATATAACTTAGTATCACATTGAAATTGTTGTATGTGAATCACATGACAATTGGGCATGACCATCTTGTCAATATTGGAGACGCCTAATAATGAATTACATATAATTATTTATTTGTCACTAACTTAGTAATCAAAGTAGTGAACTAGTTTACCTAAAATATAACTTGATTGTTTAAAATATATATTGCCAAAGATAAAAATATCTTAATTTATATGTATATATTTGGTTATTGTGATTCTATACATATTATGATATCATAAATCTACATCTAGATATATGCTTAAGTTTGGTGTAGGTGTTATCACTTAGGGTATTAAAAGGCCACCTATCTCTTCTACAAAAGCAAAGTATAGAAGTGTTATGGAAGCTTCTAAATAATCCATGTGGATGTGAAGGTTGTAAGAATAAATTCATTTAATTGTTTATCATAGTACCATCCTTAATTTTGATGATCAAATTTGTATATATCTTATAAAAAATTGAGTTCAACACCAACAAACTAAATATATTGAAGTTCATGTAAATTTTATGCGAGAGAAAGTTAGTGGTGATATTGATCTATAGTTCCATCCTATGGATTAAAAAGTGGCATATATCTTCATAAAATCACTTGATGATACCAAGTTTTACCATTTTAGGTAATGTTGGCCCTCTTGGAGTTTCCATTGAGGGGGAGTGTGCATGACAATTCCACTTCTTTATGGTTGTGTGTTACTTATTTTTATTTATACTTCTCATCATAGAGCATTATAAAATTTTTGTGGAAGTTATGTGAAGTTTTTTATAAACTTCATGTGGAAGTTTTAATTTTGTACCTAATACATAAAATCATACCTTGTAATGGAGATATTTATTTTATAAAAGTCTCCAAATATGCTTAGGAATTATTCATGAGAAACTTTAAGATGTAGTCTCATGATTGTGTTAGCCTAAACTTACTTTCAATTAGTTTATGGATTATAATTCCTTTTATTTCAAAAAGTGATTTTTGACATGATGAAGGTTTTAAAAATCTTTAAAATTTTACATATTTTAATTCATTTATTAAAGTGAATATGAATTTTATCCCCACTTAGCATTAAGGAGGAGTGTTAGAACATTTAATGTCTAAGTGGTGATATTATAAGACTCTTAGTACATTTTATGTAATTAAATAGTAATAATTAGTTCTAACATGATTGAATAAATATAATGTATAATTATCTATGATTTGGTGTAATAACTCTTGTAGTGTTTATAGGTGTGAGAGAATAAATTCTGTTAGATGAACTATCCTAAATTTGTGTTATGAGAAGTTAACTTTTAGTTGTTATAACAACTAATTTATTATAAGATGAATAATTATAAAACCATTCTTATATGTTGTATTATTCCTGATTAATAAAAATGTTGAATATGATTGATTGAATCATGCTTTTGTGCACTTGATATTTGGATCTCCTTTTCTAAATATGGGGTAATACTATATTTGGTATCATAGCAAATTTTGTGTGGCTACTCTGAGAATTCTTGTTCACTCATTCATTATTTTTTGTCAAAATAACACTATGGTGATGCTATGTAGACCATGAGAAAATGACATCACTATGTTTTTATAGATTTATACATATTGAAAATAGTATAAAAATGTAGACTATGTGTGAAACAATTGGCTCCATCATCTTATTAGTAATTTGACCTATCAAGGCCAAATTACTACTCATATCATTCAAAACTTTCAAGAAACTATTCAATAGCCCTTTAAAGCTCAAAATTATGACATAAGATAAATAATTTTTGTAAAAATCATAAAAAATTCATTGTAAATGGGTCATTTTAATTTCAAAAAGAGCATTGTCAAGTTCAAATATGTAGACAATCCATGCATAGGGGTCAATTTTGTAAGAAAATTAAGGTTTCTAGGAGCGACAAGTGGTTTCAAGACCCCACATTTTGTAAACAAAGTCATAAATAGTTAGATAACATTATGAAAAAGTTTAAATTCCATTGGATGATTAATGATACTTTTTGTTTTGTAACAGTCCTTAGCATATCTGTTGGAGATCACCATTGGAGTAGGTATCATTCTGGAGTGTCACAGAGGTTTCTAAGTCTAGGAAAAAGTTTTAAAAGAATGGTATGATATTTTTAAATCATAATAATACCTTTAAATTTTTCAAAAACTCTAAATTTTAAGCAAACCATACTCATACATGCTTATGCAAGAAAATAGGCATATAGGCCAAAAAGAGGTTTTTTGACTTTTCAAGCGAAATATGATTTCAAAGTATTTTTATAGCATGGTATAGACCCCATGATGTTTTTTTAGGAATTATGGATTAATTAAAGAGTTATTTTTATTTAGGTGAAATTTTCACTTTTTACAGTTCTAGACACACTTCCTAGCCTCCTGTTCAGATGCTCATATCTTTCACGGTGTGTGGATTTTGGAAAAATGATATTAGTATGTTTTGAAAAAATATATTTAATTATATTTAATGAAAAATTGAGAGTATTCAAGAGTTTTTGATTTATGAAAAATCATTAAGAGCATAGGCATCCTAGAATGCAATCAAAACCCCACAAATAGATTTCTCCACGTGGTAAATTTTTATATAGTTTGCATGAGAACCCAATATTTTAAAGGATGTTAGGGGGGTAAATTTGATATAAATAAATTTAAATATTTTTGTATTTGAAGGTATGTACTTTATAAATCATCATTTTGAAGGTTTAGCTTCAAAGCTCGCTTAAAACCTTAAAAAACTAGTTTTGCAAAAAGTTGATTTTATTGCCATAAAATAATCATGGATAAACATAAAAAAATTTAAAATCTAAATTAAACTCAAATAGTATTCCATAAATGTAATTTTTTTTCATGGAGCTATATGGGTGAGGGCATAAATCATGTTTTTTGTGTAAAAAAGCATGTAAAATAAAGTACATGATAGTTCAATGAAATATACTCAATGAAAATAAAATATTAATACTTTTTATTTATCCTAAAATCTTAATTTAATCATAAATAATCTTAGACTTATCCTAACTAGCTTGATTAAAATCACCAGTCTGCAAGAAAATAGAGCAAAATAGGCCTAGTTAACCCTATTGACTGAATGATGAGTGTTTTCTCATCAAAATAACATATATTGTAATGATAAAAGTTTTTCCAAGTCTATTTAATTATTTTTTAAGTTTTCATGGCATCTTGTTTCAGGTTTAATAGAGTCCAAATGCAAGAAGATTGGCTATTAGGCCTAATTGGCCTAATAGGCCTAATTAGTCAATCAAGCAAGTAAAGAATGGCATTGAAAATCTATAAAATGAATTAGTTTTGGAGTTACCACATGAAATATCTGATATTATTATGTATATTCATATATTTTTAAATTTTAAATGTTATTTTATGCATGAAGGAGCCAAGTGGAGTTAGCTAACCTTGAACTTCCAATCAAAGCTTCAGTTGACTAGTTGACCAACATCATGAAATATTCCTTTGTTATCATTTAAATAATAATATTAAAATATTTAAATATAAATTCAAGTGGACATAGACACCAAAAAATGGCATTGATTTCATGCAAGGAGAGTTGACCAAGTTAATGGGGCCCACCATTTCTTGTTTCAACGCTAAAAATAGATTTCTTGTAAAACAAGAAAATTAAAATATTTTTGAAGACTATTTTATTTATTTTTAAACTCAAAATATAATTTATTTGATATAAATATGGGTCCCACCACCTATTTTCCATGCCAAATTTTGAGAGTGCATACATGCTTTATGAAGGAAATCTATTTTTAAGAGTTTTCTAAATATTGTAGAAGGGAGTTGATTAAATAATTGTAAAAGGTTTTAGTCTTTATTTACTTAAATAAGACTATTCCTTATGTAAATCAACTCCACTTAGGATATTCCTAGATTTTAAGAATTATATATTAGCTTTTCAAGCCATTATTGTAGAATTCCTAGAGCTAAAGCAGAAATTGTAATCTAGACCATACATCAATAAAGGAGATTTTTATTTGCACATGAGTTTTGCATATAATAGAGTGTAATTGATTGTGTATCAACATATAAGTGAGATTATATTTCCTTTTGGTAGGTCCCTTCCTCACCTATTGCTTTCTATCTCACCTTATATAGGTCATTTGAAGAGGTAAAAAAGAAATTTTCTAATCCAAAGTTCTATTAATCCTTCATCTAAAATATTTATGCATAAGGGCAATATAGAAATTTTATTGACTCACATGTGTGCATCAATTTTAACAGTTTTTAGATAATATAAGCAATTCAAGTGCATCACCCAATTAGATAGGTTTTATTTCAGTTTTCCCTTCCCCTTTTCATCCCAAAAATCATAGTAGAGAAGTTTTAATTGATAAATCTTAAGGGAACCAACCTTTTCTAGAGGTTCTTCTCAACATAGAGTCACCCACACTCTAAGAAGATCCAATTATATCAACTAGAGAGAGGGTGTGTTTTACACATATTTAAGCATGGTGCACTCCAAGGTGATAATAATGTCTATCACACCCAGTGAGACATCATTTAGAAGATCAGTGTAACTTTCAAACACTCAAAGTTGGTTATGAACATCAGGTCTCATTTCAATATTGATTACTTTCATCATTTGGTTTACTAATGGTCTCCAATAGCTTTTTTCAGTATGGATCCATATGATCCTCACTATAATTAGTATGACCAGCCACACTATGATCCTCATTAAGAGTTTGAGAATCTATATGAGACATATATGCAAGAGTACTATCCAAATCCTCCATATGAATAGTCAATACATCTTAATATTGCCCCTTACCAATCTTATCATGGTCATTTTACATCTATCCAATCCATACTAGCACTTAAACAAAATTTAGTGAGCCTTTAAAAGCATGCACTAGCATTGTAATCATAGAGATATTATGGCCAATATACCCCTACTCACTAAATTAATCATTTGAGAGAGTCATTATAGAAAATAAAAGAGCAATGGGCACTTATTGAGAGAGAAAATTGGGGCAATCTCACTAGTGAGATGATGGATGTAGGTGGCTACATTAAAAGTATTGAGAACAAACTAAAAGGCCTCAAGGGACAATAGGTCCATACTAACTCTTATTATATGCCACCCATTCCTCCTCAAGAGATCATTCTAAGAGCCCCTTTGAGTTTTCCAAATTTTTCATGTGTTTCTCGAACCTTCCCTTCTTGGAAATCTATCCAAGAGAATTGTCAAACAAAGAAAGAGATTTTTATAGGATAGCCTACTATTAAAAAAATTGACCACTTTAAAGAGAAGATATTCCAAGAGAATATTGATAAGAAAATTAGAGAGTTGAAGCTGAAGACAAGGAAAGAAGAGGAGAACTAGAATAAAAGGGTTAACAAGGAGCCTTTATCTTTCCCATCTTGGAACCAAATCATGGAGTCAAGAAAGAAAGAGAAACAATCAAGTATCATTCAGGATGTTGAATTAAATCAAGAGATTAGTCAGCCTTCATCCCTTCCTTCTTATAATCCTAAATTATTTCCTTCATGGAAAGCCAATCAAGAAAAAGTGCAATAGAGAGATGAGGTGAAGGTGATCCAAGAAGAACAACCTCATGATGAAAATCAGGTATCTATGGTAACTTTTATAGATATTTCTCATCTTATTGAACACTTTTAGGGATCCACCATGTTAATTTTGGAGAAAGAACCTCTTGTTTGTGAGGTAAGTGAAGAAGATGCAGCCAAAGAGAAAGAAAAGGAAGGTGACTTGAGTGATCAAGAAGAAGAAATCATAGTTGCGACATCACTTAGTAGGGATAAACATGATTAGATATTTCATGATGCCAAAGAAAAGGAGTTATAAGATGTTTCTCAAGAGCTTGAAGTAGCTGAGATAGATGAAGTGCAAAAAAAAAATTCTTCAGAAGGTAGTCATGAAAACAACTCACATAAAGCCAGTGTTGAAATGGAGAATTTTCTTGACAAAGATGAGATAAGTGCAGCAGATCAAGAAATTTCATTTGGATTCATCCAAAAGGTAGAAATATATGATTAGCATTCTTAAAATGGTAATAATACTGACGAATTTAATGTCCTTTCAATTGATCATGATGAAGAGGCCTTTTGGGATGATTTGGAGAGTTTTTGTGCAAAGTTTGATAGTCCATCTCCACCCCAAGTAGAGATTGATGAATGTTTTATAAAGAGTACTATTACAGATGTTCGTTAGGAATAAATTAAAGTCATATTACATCCATGTTTGAATGATTATCAAGTATATAAATACTTTGATAAAATACCACTTCAAATAGAGTCAAATGAAGACATCAATCTAAGTATACTAGTTGAATTGCCAATACAATTATTGAATGAGAATGTGTCAAATCATGATCAAACTATGAATGAGGTAAAGATATTAGTCTTGATGAAACAAAAAAGAATATAGAAGGAGGATGATTAGATCTTAGATCCATATCCTCAATCCATACACCTAAGAATGGAAGTTGGAGGCCTAGTTGCATCATTTAGAACATATGAACATATAAGTGCTCCCATTTGCAAAAGAGAGCTATCAAAAAGAAGCAAATATGATTCAAAGTTCCATATTGCATCAAATAGCTTTCCATTTGATCCAAGAGGACCAAAAATATTGAGGTTAGTTTGTACGTAATATACTATCTTTTGTTATTTTCTTAGTTTCATATCCACACATGCTTTCAGCAGTTGTTTTTTCCTTTTCGTGTTGTTGTTGTCCTTTCCTCTAAGTGCACATGTGCACATGTTTGTTGTTGTTTGTATCAATTTCTCTTTTGATGTCTTGATCTACAAGATTTTCTAGTTTTAGTGTATATCCAAGTATATCCTTGTTGGAGTTTCTAAGTTCTTTGACCAGAAGGTTGGTCAACCCTCGAAAGTCACCAAAATTATTAGTAATTTGACCTATCAAGGTCAAATTACTACTCCTATCATTCAAAACATTCAAGAAACCATTCGATATCCCTTTAAAGCTAGGAATTGTGGCCTAAAATCACTAATTTTTGTAAAAAAATCAAAAAATTATTGTAAATGGGTTATTATAATTTTAAAAAGAGCATTGTCAAGTTCAAATATGTAGACAATCCATGCACAGGAGTTAATTTTGTAAGAAAATTGAGGGTTTTAGGAGCTAAATATGGTTTCAAGACCCAAAATTTTTAACACAATGTCATCAAGAGTTATATAAACTTATGAAATTTTTTTATGTCCATTGGATGAGTGTAGATAATCACTATTTTGTAACAGTCCTTAGCATATTTGTTAGAGATCATCATTGGAGTATGCATCATTCTAGAGTGCCACAAAGGTTTCTAAGTCTAAATAAAATTTTTAAAATAATGAGATGATGTTTTTATATCATAATAAGACCTTTAAAGAGTGTAAAAACTCTACATTTTAAGTATACCATGTTCATATAGGCTTATGCAAGCAAATAGGCATATAGGCCAAAAAGGGGTTTTTTGACTTTTCAATAAAAATGTGCTTTAAAATTTTTTTGATAGCATGGTATAGATATATGATTATTTTTTTAGGTATTAGGAAGTATGTGAAGATTTATTTTTATTTTGATGAAATTTTCACTTTTTGCAGTTTTAGATACCCTTCCTAGCCTCCTGTTCAGATGCTCATATCTTTCACCACGTGTGGATTTTTTTCAAATTATATTAGTACGTTTTGAAAAAATATATTTAATTATAATTCATGAAAAATTTAGACCAATTTAGGGTTTGTAATTTATGATAAATCATTAAGAGTGTAGGTAGTGTAGAATGCAGTCAAAGCCCCATAGGTAGATTTCTCCACATGGTAACTTTTTATATATTTTTCATCAAAACCAAATATTTTAAATAATGTTATGGGGGTTAAGTTTAATATACATCAATATAATATTTTGTGATTTTGATTTATGTACTTCATGAATCATCATTTTGAAGATTCAGCTTCAAAGCTCACCTAAAACCTTAAAAAAGTAGTTTTGAAAAAAAAAAATTTAATAAAATCAGAATGGATCAACCTAAAATATTTTCAAATGTAAATTAAAATCAAATAGTATTATATAAATTTCAATTTTATGCATGGAGTTGTATGGATGAAGGCAAAAATCATGTTTTTTGTGGGAAAAAGCATATAAAATGAAGTACAAGATAGTTAAATAAATATAATAAATGGAGATAAAATAATAAGACTTGTTATTCATCTTAAAATATTAATTTTTTCATAAATTATCCTATAAGTATTCCAACTAGCTTGATTAAAATGTCTAGTCTGCAAGAAATTGGAGCAAAATAGGTGTAGTCAACCTTGTTGACAGAATGACAAGTGTTTTCTCATCAAAATAACATATCTTGTGATGAGAAAAGTTTTTCTAGGTCTATTTAATTATTTTTAAAATTTTCATGACATCTTGTTGTAGGTTTAATCGATTCCAAATGCAAGAAGATAGGCTATTATACCTAATTGGCCTAATAAGCCTAATTGGTCAATCAAACAAGTAAAGAATGTCATTGAAAATATATCAAATGAATTAGTTTTGAAGTTAACACATGAAATATATGATAATATTATGTATATTCATATATTTTTAAATTTTAAATATTATTTTATGCAAGGGGGAGTCAAGTGGAGTTAACTAGCCTTAAAATTCCAATCAAAGCTTCAGTTGACTAGTTGACCAACATCATGCAATATTCCTTTGTTATAATTTAAATAATTATGTAAAAATACTTCAATATCAGTTCAAGTGGAGATAGACACAAAATAATGTCATTGATTTCATATAAGGAGAGTTGACCTAGTCAAGGGGGGCCACCATTTCTTGTTTCAACGCCAAAATGGATTTCTTACAAAATAAGAAAATTAAAAGATTTTTGAAGACTATTGTATTTATTTTTGAATTCAAAATATAATTGATTTGATATCAATATGGGTCCCACCACCTATTTTCCATCCTAAAGTTTGAGAGTGCATACATGCTTTGTAAAGGAAAGCTATTTTTAGGAGTTTTCTAAATATTGTAAAAGGGAGTTGATTAAATAATTATAAAATGTTTTAGTATTTATTTAATTAAATAAGACTATTCCTTATGTAAATCAACTCCACTTAGGATATTCTTAACTTTTAATAATTATATATTGGCTTTTCAAGCCATTATTATAGAATTCCTAGAGTTGAAGCATAAATTGTAATTTGGACCATACATCAATAAAGGAGATTTTTATTTGCACATGAGTTTTGACATATAATAAAGTGTAATTGATTTTGTATCAGCATATAAGTGAGATTATATCTCATTTTGGTAGGTCCTTTCCTCATCTATTACTTTCTATCTCACTGTTTGCAGGTCATTTGAAGAGATAAAAAAAGGAATTTTGAAATTCAATGTTCTATTAATCTTTCATCTAAAATATTTATGCTTAAGGGAAATATAGAAATTTTATTGACTCACATGTGTGTGCTAGTTTCAATAGTTTCTAGATAATATAAGGAATTTAGGTACATCACCCAATTAGATAGGATTTTCTTTCAATTTTTCCTTCCTCTTTTCATCCTAAAAATCATAGTAGATCAAATTTAATTCATAAATCTTAAGGGAACCAGCCCTATGTAGAGGTTCTTCTCAACACAAAGTCACCCACACTCTGAGAAGATCCAATTGTATCAACTGAAGAGAGGGTGTGTTTTACATAGCTTCAATCAGGGTGCACTCCAGAGTGATAACACATCCACATGTATAATTATCCCTATCCACCCTTTCACTCTATTCATATTGTTTTACACTACATTTTATTCTGTGTGTGTGTGTGTGTGTGTGTGTGTGTGTGTGTGTGTGTGTGTGTGTGTGTGTGTGTGTGTGTGTGTATGTATGTATGTATATATATGTATATATATATATGTGTGTGTGTGTGTGTATATATATGTATATATATATGTGTATATGTATATACATATATATATGTATATACATATATATATGTATATACATATATATATGTATATATATATATGTATATATATATATATATATATATATATATATATATATATATATATATAGTTTTTTATTTTATTTCATCTATGTGTAATCATCTAAAAGTGACACTTGGGTGTTAAGAGTGATACTATAGACCACCTATCCCTATCTTAGTATGAGACCTATCCTAAGGCTTATTTTCAAACTTATCCATCCTTCTTGGAGGCCACAGGCATCCCTAAAGTAGTCTCAGACCCTCATTTTTACATCTTGGCCCTTCATGCCTTAGGTTTTACCACCTAGACACTAACACCATAATAGGTATAGTAGCTCCACATGGCACTAGTGTCTCAATATTTTCACTACTATAATTTCCATCATTTCCCATAAATAGATATATTTTCAAATATTATACCTCTTAGGGTTGGCCTAGACCTATTTTATCACCTACAAAAACATAATAACAATATATATATATATATATATATATATATATATATATATATATATAGAGAGAGAGAGAGAGAGAGAGAGAGAGTATTGCTATGTAGGAAACTCTCATCACAACATGGTGTTGAGGATGTACAATCTACCCAACTAACAAACACACTTTTCTTATTGTATCAACTGAATGCCCTAGTTACATGAAGGATTAAGGTTTTCTCATAAAATCAATCAAAATAGGCCATCTATAGGGTTTCAAAACTCATGCATGTAGGAACATGCCTTACACATCTAAACATAGGCACACCCATAAGCTTAGAAAAATCCTATACAAAGGGCACTACCACTAAAATAGGGACACTATTTCTACATGGCACTAATTTTTAATTAGGGTGTTACTATCTAGGAGGGGTTTTGACACTTAGATCCTATTCGTGACATTTATACTAGCCTTTGTCTCTATTTTTAGCTTCTAATTCATTTGTATCAGTCATTTTCTAATTAAGTTCTTATTTGCATTATTTATTATTATTTTTAGAAAAGTCAAATTAAGTCAATTCTCTAAAAAATAAGTGGTTGTATTCATTATATGTTTTAACCCTGATTTACTATACTCAGCTCTTTAATAATATAGGACTTACATTAACTAAGTCCTTAAAGGTTAAAACATTTGTTGAACCCAACTTAATTCAAATATTATAAAACCCTAAACATTAATAACCCTAAGGTTTTATTTCCAGCCTTCTAAAACCCTCAACCAAATTTATATTTCATATGATAATGATAATAATGACAATATAAGTTTATCACATTTTGATGTAAAGTCTAATACTTTCATATGCATGCTTGTTTCCTTTAATTCAAAATGGACTAAAAAGGACATAAACACATGTATATATGATTTTTAATTTTAATTGAAATATATGCCATATTTAATTATATATCTATCATGTTATTATTCTCTTATGTCAAATTCAATTAAGAAATAAACCCTTACACACATATAATATCTAGTACATAAGCTAACAACTATGTTTCAAGTTTCAATGTCATATCTTATGCATAGGAAAGAATCTCCTTCTCTTCCTCATCTCCATGAGATTGATATCTACTTTCACTCTAACTAGCTCCATGTTATCACTCCTCCATTATATGAATTAGCCTATAATATTATTACCAATACCCATACTCATCCTATCTACACTTCCACCTCTCCCCTACAGGGTGTGTGCCAACTTGTTTAATCAGAAGTAATTATGGGTTTCACTTGTGAGACCCTAAGGAATAAAATTATCAATATGAATAAGCTAATATAATATTTACAGAATCAAAATCAGTTATTAAGTGAATAGGTCACATTATTAGTAGACTAAATTACAATAACAAAGTCTATAGTATATGCTAATGTAAACCATGTATATGCATCTACACCTAGAAAATGTATGCCTAACACTCTTTCATATCCAAATAATAAATTAAAACACAATGCATCTATTATAATTGATTCAAAAATATTACAAGTTTCCAATAAGAGGTCATATGAGATACTAAGGGAAATTATTAAAGCTAAGTTGATCAATCTACCTCCTCTACACCTAGTAAGGAGATCCATATATTATTGTGGATATCATAGATGCATGAGCACCACATCGATTCATGTTTAGCATTAAAAAGGAAAATATAATAGATAATGGATACAAATGACTCAAATAATGACATATCATCTAAACAACACACAATGGCATATCTATAAACTTAAAAAGAGTCAAATTTAGAAACAATACAAAAATGGTTACCAAAGCATAACTCAAAACAACAAAAGGTTTACATAACACAATGAAAGAAATAAATAGTACAACAAGCACAATTAAACCAATAAAAAGATGAAAATCTACCTCTCTAAAATGAAGGTAAATTTTTGAAGCATTATGGTTTTGGTCAAGATATCTACAACAATTTGATTATCATGGTCAAGGTCTGGACAAGTAGGCCCAAGACATCACTACTCATGTTCTATCAGTTGATAATGTTGGTCAACAAGGTTTGGGATTTATTAAACAACCTAATTAAAATCATACATATATATAGTTTATCAAGGAAAAATATCTAGATATACATGAAATATTACAAAAAGATCAATAACTTAAGTTGAAAAATCAAAATTAAGCTAAGCCAACAAATATTCTCAATAAAGGTTTTCTATAAAAAGAGCCTTCAAGGCACCATATGCCTATAATAATAATAGTTTCAAAGGGAAAAATCATAATTAACTTCAAAAAATACAATTGAGAAAGGTTAATGTTGATGTCTTAAAATTGCGCTAGATCTTAATCAACAACAATGGAAAGTTTCAAGCTGTGGGACAATGCGGCTTGAAAACAACCTCCAGATTTTAAAGAAGCTGGTCTCTTCTTTTGTATTGGGTGTTGGGGAAAAGGGATAGGAGACTAAATAGAAATGCAAAATTCAAGAATTGAAACCTAACTATGGTGATGTGCCTGAGAGTAATCCTAATCCTAACCTGAGCATAGTGAAACTATTATGTGATTCTATTACATTTAAGAGCAGACAAGTGCATGATCAATGTAGAAGATTGGAATAACAGAAATAGAGGCTCACAACAACGGAGTCTTTTGCTGAGATACAGGAATTGTCAACAAAGGTATAGTGTTCAATCTTCTTAATAGAATCTTCCAATCACATAGGAGGCGTAGAAGTCACGCACAGTCATGTAAATCTTCAGATTCAGGAAAACGAGACAAAAGAAAATAACATTTCCAATCACCGCACTAGAAAATCTACAATATAGACTACTTTGCAAAAAACACAAATAACATCAACAAAGGCATGGAGCTCAAATTTCCTCAATTCATTCAGCCACATAAGGGGCATAGAAACATGCATGATTACATAAACTTTACAACTCAAGAAAATTGAGACAAGAGCAAATGATATTATTGGCCACAAACTTCAGATAGTCTAAAACTATGAGAATTCCCCCCCCCCTTTTTTTTAGATTTTACAATCCTACTTATATATCCTTGGATGTCTCCTTTGATCACTTTCTTTCCTACGCAATCTTCTCTATCCTTCGCTCATATGGGACAAACAGATGACGCCTTCAATGCTGTGGGTGGCTCCAAAAATCTACCCAATGAATTGTTTCATCTACTCGAATTAACTCCAGCCAATTCTCCCTCCATTTCACTTTTGGCAACTGATACACAAAACACTCTGCTATGTTTTAAATGGGAGAGGACACTTAGTCAATTTTCTAAAAATCCCCTTGATCACCTAGAAGGCACCAAAAAATGACACTTGGCGCTTTCTACCCGATTCATTGAAGACACGTGACTCTCTTTGCTTTCCTTGGCTATGCTATAGATTTATTTGGGACTCATAATAGGCTCTTATGAATGGCGACACCTGACAGCTTCCATGGATTTTGAAGTAACACTCAAGGCCCACCACAACCTTTATTCAGCAATGAAACTCAAGGATGATGCCTTGAACGTTGACACATGGAAATCTCCGTTGCTCCTAGGAAGATACATGGCATCTTCTGCTTCTTCATCTAAAGGTACATGGTGCCTTCCATTGCCTTTTGGGGATGGGGTAAAAAGGGACCAGAGAGTGACACTTGGCAGCCTCTGCTGCTCTTAGCACTTAAGCCAAATGAAAGGATGCCTTTATGCGTTGAATGAAATTGTTGGACCAAAGTCTCCCAGATGACGACATGTGGTGGCTTGCGATTTTTCTCCAAAAAGATATTTTAGGGCCTCTGCAACTACCACTTAGCACTTTTTGCCTTCTCTAATACCTTATGTTGAAATTCTTTAAATGAAGTGCGGACGCTGATATGAGACGCAGATGCTGACACATGGTGCATTTTTCTTAACTGCTACTGGGTATGTGGCACGGTCAGTGGTTCTCAAAGGTTACAAAAAGGGGACTCAGGGGATGCCAATTGTCTGCTTTGTCTCCTAGAAAGTGACACTTGGTAGCATCTACTTGAACTAATACTTGGGAAAAAATGAGATGAAGGAAACAAGAAGGGGAAAAATACCTACTTGGAGGGTGACACTTGGCAGCTTTCGCTACATCTCAACACTTAAGCAAAACAAATCGGCCCTCTACTTCAAAATTCTACTACTTCACCCGAAGAACCAAAATTGTAGTGCTTGACTAAAAATAATTGAATACAAAATAGAGTAGGAAATTACTCTACAATTATTGGTGACCATCAGGGCTTTTGAGCTTGCTCAAAAAGAACCCGACTCCCGCTTGATCAAAATTTCAAAATTTACAGCTTCAAAAGAGCTGTCTAGAAGATAGACCACTCATAGTCAGATAATCCTTGCTTGTTCTACAACTCATCAAAAGCCAAATCCAAGCTAATGAGATCCTTGTGTGAGAAGGTTTGTAGGACCTGGGCAGTGGCTTTCAGCTTGGATTCTAGCAGGAAAATAAGAATTAGAACATTTTTAACCTCAGAGGTTGGAGAATCGTCCTGCAAGCTCTAAAAAATTATTTGATCCCTTTGCTTGGCTAGCATCGATGGTTGGATTTGGTCCACCATTAACACCATCCTCACATTTCAAAATGGGGAAGGCCCAGTCACACTAGATCTTTAATGTGTTGCCTCATTTTTCCAATGCCTTCTTTGATGACATCGAGATAGCTTCTATAATTGTTGGCTACGACATTACGACTAAGCTCTTTATTGACCCATTTCATAGTGGCCATTCTATTGGGAATCCCCGTGGCTACCAATTTTGCATCCCTTGAGCTATAGAGCTTCTTTAGTAAAAAATGAGAGTCTGTGACTCTTCTGGAGATCGTGGCCAGAGTGCTCTATACCAGATTCTCGACCCTCTCACATAGCTATTGTGCTTTGAGGAAGAAGGTGAAAACTGGCCTGAGCTAGAGAATCTCTGAAGAGATTCTCTCCCATGTTGACTTGTAGAGTTCCTTCACCAGCTACACCATTTCGACACCTCTTGGCCTATTGGCCAGCTCAATTGCTAATTGCACGGTCCACTGCTGCTCTGCCTGGAGTTGGGCTTGAAAAGTTGCACCCTTGTTCTGTTCTTCTAGCAACCTTTGTTGTGATTGGGTAACCTACAGTTAGAGTCCTTCGACTCTTCCCTGTAATGTTGCATTTTTCCATCTTAGAGCTACTGCTACATCCTTGGCAAGTACAAGCTCTACTTTTAAAGAATCATTTTGGGCCTGAATTGCCCATTGAGTCTAGAGGGAAATAGTATCTTACAACTATTTCTATAGACTAGCTATCTCATTATCCTTCTGGTTTATTTATTTAGCCAAACTATTGTAGTTTGCCTTTTCCATGGCTAGGTTAGCCTTTGTCTTCTGTAGTCTCCTTGATATCCTCAAATAATCTTCTATGATTGTAGAAGTGGATTCGGTCATGAGCTTGACTCTGTTTTGAGGCCTGAACAGGGACATGTCGATGGCCACTGCATTCATGGTGTAGTCTTCCGGCCACATTTGTTCACTCAGCTTGGCAACGTTGGGTGATAAATGGGTCACTGTCAGCTGCTATTGAATGGGGTCAAATTGTGACCTCAAATGTGGCACCGCTGATGCTTTATTCTCTTTACTCCTCTTCTTCTCCAATCGGGCTTCTCTTGCCTTCCTTGCGACATCAGCCTGCATCTAGAAAGTGGAAGGGGATGCAATATATCCCCCTACGAAGGGAAATCCTTGTGGTAGGCCGTATTGGAGAGCCATTGGCTAGCTAGGGGTGAGTTGAAGGGGCATTTTTTTGGTAACAGAGGGGGAGAAATAGGGTAATGTTAAGGCTTGAGGCATTAAGGATGAAGTGAATTATGAAATGGGAATGCCAGCAGTGGCGAGAGGTGTCATTTGGCTGGGTGGAGGCATGGATTGAGAGGGAGGGGGAGTAATTCCTACCTGAGGAGAAGTTGCAGTGCTCTTCACTGGGCACTATGAAGGTTATTTTTCCTCTTCTGGGTCCAATTGGAACTTCACCCTTCTCTTCTTGGGTGTTTTTGATGTTCTTGCCATCTCTAAATCTCTTGTATAATAACATGGTATGAACCTTTTGCAAGATAAAAACACGCTTGCTGCAACAAATTCCACTAGGTGCCACAATCACAATGAGCAAGATATTTTCATAGGAATGCTTGGGAGTTTGTAAACTTTAAAATTTGCTAAGGGATATTTATGGGCCTATCAAGTCCTAAATAACATTAAATTAAGGTAACCGTTAGTAAATCCTACTCAATCTTCAAGAAATAGTGAGGCGGACACATTATGCGGTGCAAGGTGTGTTAGAGATTTTGAAAGATTTGGGGAAGCATTTATTGCGGCAAAAAATAAAGAATCAAAGAATTTCTAAGATGCTGACTCTGCGTTTAAAATGCTTATTTTAAAGGAAAAGTAGGAAAGCAAAAAACAAAAAAAAGCAATGTAGGAATGGAAACTACCTAACTACATTAATTACAAATCCTTATTTTCCTCTGGGATCAAAAACAAGCTTTCCCACGTCCTCTTTATGATAAGCCAACTTGCGTTGCCATACCAATGATTGCAATCGATATGTCATTGATGGAATGTTCTCTGCACTAGCCACATAGGTCTGCCTGCACTCGAATGAGTCTGAGCAAGACATGTATTCGACATCTATGAACTCTTCTTGTCCTTGACTATCCATCAAATACTAGTTCTTCATGTTGTCGAGAGTCATCAAGAAATCATGGGCTATTGGTTCTTCATGCTGTGCCTTTTGATATCCATTATCTTTTGGTACATCTTCAGATTCCAACTTTATTTCATTATCATGCTCCTTGATGACTTCATCCTATTGCAAGGATGAATTAAAAAGCTAGCATCTCTTCTACATACTCATTTGAATCTCAGGGCTTTCTTCTTCATCTGAAACTAGCTCAATGCCTCCTATCTCAATGACTTTGTCGAGGGAGTGTCCATATTCCTCCATATCCTCTTGCAGAGTGAGGAAAAAATCTAAAATGATCTCCTCCTCATCAGAAGTTAAGGAAAAAGCTTGTGGCTTATCCTCTTGCTCATCAAAAGGGGAGTCTATGGTGATCTTCTCCTCTTCTATACTGATGTAATATTCTTGTTTGGCCATGAATTGAGTGTATTCTTTTGCATACTCAATTGCTTCCTTTTAAATATATTCTTCTTCGAAAAGGGGGAAAGAAGAAGGTTGTGATGGAAAATAAGAAGCTTCTTGAGTAAGGGTGGAAGGAATTTGAGGGGAAAGTGAGAGTTTAAGATCATCTTCCCTTGCTGCTATCATAGACTCTGCATTATTAGGGAATTGGTCTTGACAATTTTGACCTTGTTCATGAACAGGGGTGGCATATGTTTGATATGGGATTTGTGGTGGTGGGTATGAAGTTTTGTAGACTTGGTAAGGCTGGTTCTCATGAATGCTTAGCCTCTCTTCTAGGAACATAATCAATCCACACACTTCTAACATCTCATATGTAAGTTCTTGCCAATTCACCCTCTCAATGGGATCCCACTCACTTTTAATCAGGTCTATTGCGTCCCTTACTTGAGAGATGATATGACAAGGAATCTCTTGGCCATATCCCCTTCTACTGTCAATCTCTAACACATATTTTTTAAATCCCAACAATGATTTTTTGAAATTTAAAATAAGGTTAGGTTCAAAATGGGATGAGACATATTGGGGGGATTGGGCATAAGACTAATGTGGCTCATAACAATATGCATCCTCATTACTCGACATGATTCTAGGAGAAACTTGTTCTTGATAAAACATATTTGAAGGAAAATAAGACTCATAGCTATGAGTTACAGAGTTATACATACCAAAGGGATTTCTTGATGATATTGCTTGATTGGCTGGTGACACAGAGTCATTGTTGGTGTCGATAAAAACCTTCAAAGGCAGATTGGCTGAAGAATTCACCAAAATTCTTCAACTCCTTGAAAGATTGGTCCCAATGGGCGTGCTAGAAATTTTTGATGTCTTAAAATTGTGCTAGATCTTAATCAAAAACAATGGGAAGTTTCAAGCTCTGGGACAATGTGGCTTGAAAACAACCTCCAGATTTTAAAGAAGATGGTCTCTTCTTTTGTATTGGGTGTTGGGGAAAAGGGATAGGAGACTAAACAGAAACACAAAATGCAGGAATTAAAACCTAACTATGACGATGCACCTAAGAGTAATCCTAATCCTAACCTGAGCATAGTGAAACTATTATGTGATTCTATTACATTTAAGAGTAGACAAGTGCATGATCAATGTAAAAGATTGGAATAACAGAAACAGAGGTTCACAATAGGGGAGTCTTTTGCTGAGATACAAGAATTTTCAACAAAGTCATAGTGTTCAATCTTCTTAATAGAATCTTCCAATCACATAGGAGGCACAGAAGTCATGCATAATCATGTAAATCTTTGGATTCAAGAAATCGAGACAAAAGTAAATAACATTTCCAATCACCGCACTAGAAAATCTATAGTATAGACTAATTTACAAACAACACAGATAACATCAACAAAGGCATGGAGCTCAAATTTCCTCAATTCATTCAGCCACATAAGGGGCACAGAAACATACATGATTACATAAACTTTACAACTCAAGAAAATTGAGACAAGAGAAAATGATATTATTGGCCACAAACTTCAAATAGTCTAAAACTATGAGAATTCCCCCCCCCTCCCCCGCTTTTTTTTTATATTTTACAATCCTAATTATATAGCCTTGGATGTCTCCTTTGATCACTTTCTTTCCCACACAATCTTCTCTATCCTTCACTCATAGGGGACAAATAGACGGCACCTTCAATGTTGTGGGTGGCTCCAAAAATCTACCTGATGAATTGTTTCATCTACTCGAATTAACTCTAGCAGCTTTTCCCTCCATTTTGCTTTTGGCAACCGATACATGGAACACTCTACTATGTTTTAAATGGGAGAGGACACTTAGTCAATTTTCTAAAAATCCCCTTGATCACTTAGAAGGCACTGGAAAATGACACTTGGCACTTTTTGCCCAATTCATTGAAGACACGCGGCTCTCTCCACTTTCCTTGGCTATGTTGTAGATTTATTCAGGACTCATAACAGGCTCTTATAGATGGCAACACCTGGTAGCTTCCATGGATTTTGAATTAACACCCGAGGCCCACCACAACCTTTATTCAACAATGAAACTCGAGGATGATCCCTTGGACGTTGACACATGGAAATCTCCACTGCTCTTGGGAAGATACGTGGCATCTTCCACTTCTTTGTCTAAATGTACGTGGCACCTTCTACTACCTTTTGGGGATGGGGTAAAAAGGGACTGGAGAGTGACACTTGGTAGCCTCCGCTACTCTTAGCACTTAAGAAAAATGAAAGGATGCCTTTATGTGTTAAATGAAATCATTGGACCAAAGTCTCCCAGATGACGACACATGGTGGCTTGCAATTTTTCTCTAAAAAGGTATTTCAGGGCCTCTACAACTGCCACTTGGCACTTTATGCCTTCTCTACTACCTTATGTTGAAAGTCTTTGAATGAAGTGCAGACGCTGATATGAGACGTGGATACTGACATGTGGTGCATTCTGCTTAACTACTACTGGGTATGTGGCATGGTCTGTGGTTCTCAAAGGTTATAAAAAGGGGACTCGGGGAATGCCAACTGTCTACTTTGTCTCCTAAAAAGTGACACTTGGAAGCATCCACTTGAACTAATACTCAGGCAAAAATGAGATGAAGGAAACAAGAAGGGGAAAAAGACCTGCTCGGAGGGCAACACTTGGCAGCTTCTGTTGCATCTCAACACTTAGGCAAAACGAACTGGCCCTCTGCTTCAAAATTCTACCACTTCACCCGAAGAACCAAAATTGTAGTACTCGACTAAAAATAATTGAATACGACGTAGAGTAGGAAATTACTCTATAGTTAACTCTATGGTATGAGGTAATTCCCTCTAGTATTCTAGATTATTATCATTCTGATAATGAATAATACTCAAATTCATACAACACTATTTAAATACAACATAGCAATCACACTACACAAGAGATTACCATTCCTATTTTTGACACATGCCATTGTGATAGATAGTATTATACGAGACTCATCAATTAATATTGTTCTTCACTTCTTTTACATACTTCCATCTCACTTTCTCTTTGTACATAGTTTAGTTTTCATGTTGCTTGTACATATCTTATATCCAAAAAATACAAAACAATACAATATTAAAAAAACATAAAAACATTCAAATATTTACATAGAAATCATAAATTATAGATTATATGCATTTCCATATTTACATTTAGTATATTTTTCAGATACTATATATGTTATCTCTCTTAGTATAGTTAGTTTTATCATACATACATGTTTCACTTATTCTTATCTAGTGATTGAAGATTACCTATAAGAATCAGGTCCACTACACCAATCCATATTTTCTATTATCTATCCACTGGGGGCATGTGTATATATACACATGTTCTTCATTTGACACATTTGCCAATTTGGTAACACCCTATACATAGTTTTTATTTCTAGGTTACATATTTCTAGACTTTACATCATAGATTTAACATTGTTATATCTTAATATTGATCATGCCACACTTCAATTTTTTACTAGTTACTAGTACTTTTGACTCAGTCTATGCACATATTATATCTTACATAGATTTGTATTATATGTTCATGCATACTTTCATTTCTAGTTTTCCTAGTTTATAATTTATTGTATCTTTATGCTTCTTCTATTCGAGGGCATTCGAATATGACATTGCTCTATGGCTCTACACCACTTCTTTTCATAGTATATATGTTTTAGACATGTGCCCATGTTCTTTTGTGTGATTTCTTGATTGTGTATATAGACATTTTAACATGTCTTTCTATGTGTCTCTAAGACAACTTGCTTGTTGTTTACGTATGTGAACATTTGAACATGTCTTTATATGTATTTCTTTCTTAGATTTAGTGACATGTGCCTATGTCCCTTGTATTTTGGCCCCTTGGCCTACTTTGTGTGCCTCATGTGTGTTGTATATATGATTTCTTATATACATCATGGTCATGACACTTGTCTCTTACTTGTTACACACTCTAGTTTTAGATTCCATGAGGGACCTTGTGCATCTCCCCTTCCTACTTGGGTGTTGTGATGGACATCATGCCCCATCCCCCTAGGTAGCTACTTAGTTATTACTCATATTTGTTGTTACATATATTATTATATCTATATTGATAGCCTTGTGAATGTTAGATATAACATACATATCACATTAAAAACTTATGCGTGGATTATCTTACATTCTAATGTTATGTATGCGAATTATATTGGATTATTACGCAAATACCATATAGGATTTGACTACCACACATTTTTAGATTTTTTTTTTAGGATAATTCTTACACAAGTTCAAAAATTACCCTCAAAAGAGGATGCATTCATATGGGTTTGTAATAGATATGAGGCTATCAAAATGTATTCATATTACAATTTTTAACACACAGGATTAGAATATAGAAATCAAACTCAAGTAAACACAGTGGGAACTAGTGACACAGAGATCAATAAAATTGTATATAAATTATAATAGATAAACATTAGCACCTAAATTGGGACACTATCACCATATGGAATTAATTTCTAATATATGGTGTTATTGTCCAGTAGCATCAATTTTTAAAAATTCTAGATTGGCCAAAATAATACAATAGGTACAATCTAGTTTGCAAAGGTTTTTGTTATAGATTTATGAGTTTTGCTTAATTTAGATCACATTCATGCTAGTTTAGCTCAAATTCATACTATTTTATCTTAGATTCATACCAATTTTATTAGATTGGGGAAATCATGCATGGCATGACCATTCCCATTTATAGTTTAGATACATATTATTACAACTCATTATAAAATCCATATGATTAGATATCAGATTTAGGGGCATGTGTGTGGCACATTATTTCTACATTCTCACTTATACACTAGTTGATAATATGTAATGACAAAATCCATGCCATTTTCTATGATATATACATTATACATCATATTCTAGGTTACACACTAGTTTCATGCCTTACTCTATTTATAGTGGATGGAAATCTTGAGTGGTCACAAAGCCAACATTTATAGTTACATCATGTAATTTTAATTTCAAATTCATATAATATACATGGGTAGGAAATGATGGAGTCATAGTCAACTTGAGTTCTTGAGTGACCTACATAAGAGGATTGGACACACCATTAATCCAATCCAATCTATTCATAGATCATGATCCACCAAGTAGGGGTGGGAAATTATGGATTAAAACTAGATAGAGTTATTGAGCCACCCACAAATGGGGATTGAGTAAGCCATTAGTTCATTCCAAGATACTGAGTAATTTATCACTATAGACACACATAGGTTGTCACTAGGTTTATGCCTTGGTTCACATACCTAGTGAGGTGTATTCATTCCTTTCCTCTCTCTTATCCCTTTACTCAATTTTACTTATTTAATTATTTTTGTCTTTGATTTTTATATCTCTTAATTAAAGACTAATTTATGAATGTTTCACTTCAAGGACACACAATGGATCATGCTTCACATATTCAAATATAGACTCATAGGATTCACATCCTAGGTAAGTCCAGGTATGCTTCTTTATCCTTTATCTTAGTCATTTCATTTTTATGCATTTATAGAATAAAGTGGGGAAAATTTAATCACATAAAATTGACACTTGAGTGTTAAGAGTGTTAATTAAGACCACTTATCCCTAGATTATCCCTAGACTTATCATACGGCCTATTTACACACTTATCCAGCCTTCATGCAGACCACATGCATCCCTAGTCATCCATAAAGTAATCTAATACCCTCATTTTTATATCTTATACCTTTGTGTATTAGTTTATGCCACCTAAACACTAGTACCATAATAGGGACAATAGTACCATATGACAGTAGTTTCCCAATATTGGCATTATTATCCTTTTCCATATTTTTCCACAAACATATATCTTCTCAAATCTTAGACCTCATAGGGTCAACTTATACCTCTTTTATCTCCCACACAAGTACCAAAATGATATATATACATCACTTTTATCCCTCTAAACACTATATGGAATATTACATATGAAAACTCACAAGTTGTGAAAAATTAAGGTTATCAATCCTATCTTTCCTTAATTCTACATACTACTATCTACAACATTCCTAAGCTTAGATTTATCAGTTTTCTAGTCTCAATCAAATTTGAAGCACTAAAAAAAGGCTATGAGAAAATAGGGGCACTAGTGCATATAACACTACTATCTAATTACGATGCTACTATCCATGAGGGGTTTTGACACCTAGATCCTGTTTATGACACATAGATTAGCCTTTGCCTCAGTTTTCATCCTCCATATCATCTGTCTCAGTTATTTTCCAACTAAGGTCTTATTTGCATCATTTATTTCTATTTTAATAAAGGTAAAATTAAGTTAATTATTTAACAAATAGGTGGTTGTATTTATTGTATATTTATATGCTAATTCATTATACTCATCTCTTTAAAAACATAGGATTTATATTCACTAAGTTCTAAAGGTTAAAATGCAATGTATTATTTTTGGAGTTATTTGCTTCCAAAATCTATATATATATCTGAAAAATAATATATATACATATTTATTTTGAAGTGTATTTTACATAGGGTTATAATATATATATATATATATATATATATATATATATATATATATATATCTGAAAAATAATATATATTCATATTTAGTTTGAAGTGTATTTTACATAGGGTTATACAATATCTATAAAATATTTGGAGTAAATATGTGCCTAAAAAGAAGAGGAGAACCAATAATGTAAATAAATATTTAGGGCATCCTCTCATTAGAATTTTCATTTACATATGAAAATACACTGGATTGGTTTTGCATTGGCATCCAAACTCACCATCCTCCTCCATATCAACTTCTCAACCTTGGCCCAAACCTGCATCAAATAACATTGTTTTTTGATATATATATTATTTTAAATTTAGATTATCAAATCTTTTTTCAATGAAAATATTCAAAGGACTAGATAAATTGATCATCTCATCATCAAACTCTAGAGTAATTATTAATTGATTGGTGATCTAAGATTTAAAAACTTATATGCTTGACTCAACTATAGTTATAGTATAATGATTACCTTATCTCTCCCAAGAAGATCAACCCTCCATTTTTGTATATGATATTTTGATCTACACCATACTCTTGATGAGTTCCTATCTTGATGAGTTCTTTTATAGTTTTAAACTCGACAACTCATCCCAGTATAATTTTGATTAGACCTCTTTAAGTTGCATGTTGGCCATAGTTTTCTTCTTTCCAAACATGGAAAACCATCGTCTAGTCTTAGATCCTAACACCTCATGTTCGTCATTCATCTCAATCCATTTCTACATTATATGGATCATGTTCATTGAACATCCTATTCAAAATACTTAGTCTTCTCATCACATGGTGAACTCTCTTCATCCTTTCTACTTACTACCTATGTCACCCACTATTTTGGGTCAGAATTATCTCATACTAAATAAATCACATGGTATTCTATTGGTATACACTTTTATGGTTTATTATTTTTAGTTATTATTAAGTTTTAATAGTTTATGGGTTTAAATTCACTCATTAGAATAATCTCAAATTTTCCAATCTTGTCTATAAGTTATCATCTATAGCTAAGTTTTTTTTAGTTATAGATACCATGGGTAAAGTCTTTTGTCCATTCGTTATATGTGTTTATAATATAGTGTGTCAATTATTAATAATTCAATATTCAATTGAATTTTGTTTGGTATAGTTATAATTTCAAGATTCATTTCTTTTATTTTTGTTTTAAAGTTAGTACCATAGTTTTTGAGTTGAAAGTTTTTAAAATAAGCCTTCAAAGGTTTTTTTTGATAAAATATTATCAGGATCCTCAATATATGTAATCAAATGTATTATTATTTGAAACTGACATCTGAGTTTATTTCCCCATGTTAAAACTAAAGGGTGGATTGTTAGGAATTATTCCTAACATGAGTCAATAAATATAATATATAATTATTTATGAATTGGTAAAACAAGTCTTGTAGTGTTTTTAGGTGTGAGAGAATAATGGTTGTTAGAACAACAATCCTATATTTGTGTTAGGAAAAGTTAGTTGTTAGTTATTAGAACAACTAACTTATTATAGGATGAATGGTTATGCAACCATTATTATATATTATATTGTTCCTAATTAAGACAATTTTTGAAGATGATTGACTAAATCATGTTCATACACACTCGATATTTGGATATCCCTTTCTAAATATGGGTTAAAAAATATGTAATTGTTTATTTATTAACATGGGTTTAAAACCTCATGTAAATAAATTTTAAAACATAAATTGTTTATTACTTATTATTTATTTAAAATTTTCTTGGGATGGAGGGACCCATTGGCTGCAATAGTCACCTCCCTTCAATTGTCACTATAAATAGGGTTTGACCCCTATTATTTATATAATTGATACCTATGATCATACTCGGGTGATTAAAGAGTTTTTTGAAAAAAATTGAGAGAGGAAGTGAGAATTAAGAAGTAAGTATTGGGTAAATGTTTCTCAATTAATGACTATCACTTTGTGGGTTTTTTAACTTTTGAGGTTTTCTCATGTTATTTCCTATGTCATGAGTTCTTTGATTTGGATGTGTATCATTTTTTATTCAATTTAATTATAGATATATCATGAACATATACATTATTTCATGTATTCTTCCATTGTAGGCCATTTAATCTAAGGTGTAAGGTGATAGGAATCAAGCCACATCTTCATGTTTGATTTGGGTTCTGATAATAGTGTCTTTAAATGCTTGAATATTCCATTTGGTAGTGTGGATTACACCATGCATGTACCTTAGAAAAACAAAATTAGTGTTCTTTAGTAATCATGGACAACCCTTGTGATGCTTATAGGGAAGTTACCTCTACCAATCCAAGTGGGATTAGCCATCATTTACAGATTTAAAGGGGGAAAAAATGGATTAACAAAAGAAATTAAAGTCCTAGGCGATCTACTAGCTATGTGGATTTATATTATCTTCGATTTAAATTCATTTCCTCTAGATTTTTTTTGTTAAATGAGTTATAAAAATTCAAATTCAGCCACAAGGTAGTTTTACCTAAAGGTTATCCATCTAATTTATAGTTTAACTTTCAGAATACCTAAGCATGGGCGATGTTTTTAAAATGGATAAGTTTTTAATTTTTTGTTAAATATTTTAATTTGGCCCTCCTTCTAATGCCAATATTTTGATGAGTTTTTAATCACAAAAAATCAAGTGGGATGATTTCACATACAACCTCTCCTAAAAAGAGGCTCGTAGGGTCTCCTCAAGGTCTATTATTTCTAGGTCACAACATACTAGATGACCTGATTGGTATATGTAAAATTATTCCAATACAAGGGGTATTTGATGGTTTTGAAAGTTTTAACATTGTTTGTCTTTCAAAAAAATAGATGGAAATTTTAGTTTGTTTGTTCCATTGAAGGAGGTTTTAATCTTGTTTCAAGGAATGATAATAACCATGTATTTCTAAGTTTTACCTAGGTAATAGAGTAAATGTTGGGGTGTCTTAAAATAAAAAGAATGTGACTAATTTAATAGTGTTTTCATTCCATATAATATATATTCAATAATGTAATAATGAAATATAAATGAAATAGAGATATAAATCAATATAAGTGTGCATAAATATATTATTTAAAAATAAGTAAAACCCTAACTAATAAATAAACAAAAACTGATAATAGAGAAGGGAAAAAAGAATAAAAATCCTATTGTCATGTATTTAAATATATTTTTCTTGATTATAAACATCCATCAAATTAATCTCTTTCTAGGCTAGTGTGTACACAACCACCAATGGAACAATTGCAAGAGTTTGAAGGTTGAGAAGGTGAGAATAAAAATAACATTATTGCCATTTACATGTGTACACAATGATACCAAATCTTCATAGTTTTTATTAATATAAATATACTTGAATAACACAATGTTTGAATGTTTTATAATCTTTTAGGTATAAATTTAACTAGCATAATGATAAAGAAACAAAATAAGAGAGAGAAATTACACTAAAAATAAAAATAAATGACTCATTCAAAATGTGCTCCAATAGAGTAAAAATTAACTAGCCCTCAGAATGTCTCTCATCTAGCAATATATAACATCTTTGGAAAATAGAGGGAAAGAAGTTTCCCTCCACAAATATATCTAAATTTTTCCTTTCATTTCCCCCCCAAAATATACACCCATTTTCTCCTTTTTAGCTTGAAAAAAGATAAAATACAATCTAAAATATTACAATTAAAATCCCCCAATAAAAACATGAAAAACTATAATTGTGCACAAAAAGTTTAAAAAAATTTAAAGCATTCTTATGAATAAGCTAAAACAAGATTTTTAACATCATAAACATTTTTATAAATGGATAATTGAATGAGAAATTATGTATAAAAAAATAAAAATACCAAAATTGGCATCTTGAACCTAATGGGGCTCCTGGGAGGCACAATAATGTTTAAAATTTGACTTTTGAAAAATTATAAATCCTAGTTATAATCGATCTTAGAAATCTTGAATAAAAATGGGGCATGATTTTTAAATTTTCAAAACATAATCAGAGGATCAAATCCCAATTAGGTAAGCATTTTAATGCTTCAATTTTAATGTGGGTCCCCAATACCTAACCGATCTTGAGACCATAAATTAACATTGTTTGTTATACCCCATAAGCTTTACATTTTATGTGGGGTTTAAAACCCATGTAAAATTGAAATAGAATTTAAAGGGGTCTTATATACCTAATTGTATATGTGAGATTGATTAATAGGGAACTAGACTCAAGAAAATACCTATAGACATGATTGGCATTCAAATCCTAACCAACATTGAAATCATTCGTCACTTGAAACAAAGACCTAGTCTTGGTTCCCAGCCCTAAATACCACTATAAATCCCTAACCCAACTCTCCTAGACCCAACTACAAAAAAAACATGATTATAAAATAAAATTTGAACAAGACCACCCTAGACCTAATCATACATTGAAGTCTGATTAGGTCTATGTGACTTAATAAAAAGTAAACAAGACAAAATTGGAAAGAAAAACTCTGATTAGAAATTCAACATGAAAATTTGGACACTAAAGACCTAATCAAGGGTTCAAATCTCCATTAAGTCTATAAAATTATATTTTTGAAAATATAACCTAAAATATAGCTATTCAAGACTATAAGTAATATTTTATGATATTTTTGGGTATTAAAAATACAATTTATGACCAAGTGTAAAATATTAAAATTTATTGCACAATCTCAATCATCTTGGTGGAAAAAGTTTTGGATTATGATTCAAAATTAAAACCAAAATGACCCCAGAGATTGGATTGAGAAAGCTAAGTTATCAACATCTTGAAATGAAAACTGAGAGGCCAAGAATCTTCATTCATGCCAAGTGATTTATATGATTTTTTCTCACATAAACATGGTCTATCCATTGAATATGGTTGATGGAATCAATTAAAAACACAAACCAAGATGCCACACTAAGGTATCTTAAGAGTGATAATACCAAATAATGCATGGGTGTAATAAATAATGGATTAATAATAAAAAAATGCATTTCATAATTCTAGAGAAATTAGGGTATGTTTTGAAAGAAACAACACCCTTTAAAAAAATATAAGGTTCATCCATCTTGTAAATGTTTTCATTGCCCAAGGGGACCCAAAGAAATTTTATGTCTTTAAAGAAACCATACACAAGTAGATATTTGTTGCACATTGATAATCATATACCCACTAATTTTGTGGAAAAACACCCAAATTTGGTCAAAATTAAAGATAACTCAAAGCTAAAAGTGGTTGTTTGAAAAAAAGGGAAAAGATTCCTAAAATTTTTTTAAAACATAAAAGGAAGTTATAACAATAAAAAAGGTAAGTGGTGATGATCATGTGATGATGTCAATAATCTTGACCATGTCTATGGATGAATTCATCAATGTCCTATAAAATGAAACAACCAATTTACTTCATTTCAAACCATGATGAGTATAAACCTATAATCTATCTAAATCTCAAGACCAAGAATCCCAAGATGGGTTAGATATCATATTATACATTGACATATTTGATTTCTTAGAAGAAAAAGATGTCCCCTCCAACCATGATAATGATTCTCCTTCTAAACATGATCAATGGGATCTTATTTTGATGGGGACAAATACATCTTGGCATAGGGGTAGGATTCATCTTAATCTCCCTAGAAGGATGAATCATACCCTTTGATTTTAAATTAGAAAGTGAGTGTAAAAATAATGGGGCTGAATATGAAGCCTTATTTCTTGGAATGCTCATAACTAAGTGATTAGGTTTCCAAAATATGATCCAAGGATTTAATGAAACTATTATGGATGAATTTGCCAAATATTTTAACTTTGTTTCCATAGAATTAATTCCTAGGTAAAATAATCACATTTTTAACTCTATGGATGTTTCCTCCTCATGTATTGATCCTCATCCAATGATACCTAAATCATTTTTTATAGTCTATATTAGGATATAAACCCTTGTGTAAACAATAACTAAACTCTTTTTTCCATTAGAAGGATATTAGGTATTTGGTCCTTTACCTAGCTAAGAATTGTGAGGCCATTCTAGAGTTCTTACGTGCTTATGCTGACCTCCTATATTTCCATCACAAGAGTGGATTTTCTCTTTCCTATTATCCTATGTCTATCCTTAGAGGCAATTATTATGATTCATATTTCAAGGTTGAATATTATTTATTTTTTGATGAAGAACTTGATGTATTTAACACAAAAGGTAAGGACATCTATATTTCCAATATTCTTATTGAATTAAAAATAAATTCATCCCTCATAGATAATACCATTGATATTAATATAGGGATTGAATAAAGAATTAGAATACTTAAATTGGG
Source organism: Torreya grandis (assembly GCA_037957365.1). Taxonomy (NCBI): domain Eukaryota; kingdom Viridiplantae; phylum Streptophyta; class Pinopsida; order Cupressales; family Taxaceae; genus Torreya; species Torreya grandis. Next base: position 292,183 of record JARHVA010009518.1, read on the forward strand.
TCTTATCTCTCACATTGGGAGGTGGAAGATCACAAGTGATTACTTATTAAACTTTCCAAATATTTTCCTTTTCATATGTAGATTTGGTAGGTATCAAACCCTAAGTAGTCATTCATAATAATATCAATATGACTAAATTCAAACCCATTAAATAAAAGCATAGGCCCATCAAGCCTAAATTTATGTTAATTTTTAAGTAAAAAATTATCAAACTTCTAAAATTTGTCAAGGAAACCCCCAGAACAATAAACATGCTCCGATCCCTACTGAGTCAGGATCTTGCTCTACCAATTAGAACACATGTGATTACTTCTTGTATTAGCAACTAAACATAGAATTATACCAGAATCAATAAGTAACTAAAAATATGAAACAACACAAGAATTAAGAGACAATACACAATTGTATTATATACATAGAAGAATATACAATAAGGAAGATGCCACTTCTTCCTCCACCTCAAAGGTTCGCCACACCTCAAGACCTTCTTCCCTCTCTCTCTCGGTCCCAACAATCAACTCCAATACAGAATTGATGTTCACCTCTCCAACCAGTCAGTAACATGCTGCCAGTTCACCAAGTACACAACTGTACTCCAAGTAGATCCCCTGCTCTCTGCTACCTGCAAATCACTAGACCTTACTCACCATGTAGACATCTCTACACCCCTAAAGAACCCTTGTACTTGCCTCACCAAGTCCTTATGATTCTTTAACCAGTACCTCAGTGGATCAACTCCTTAACCTTGTAGACCTTGCAACTCTCCCTGATCATACACACTCAGCACCCCTTTGGAACTAGGAGGAGCTACACTAGCTCTCTCTAAAAGCTCTATGGCTTTCTAGCACACATTTACAATATAGCCCATGAGTCCATATATAGATCTCATGCTTACAATAATTAGACTAACCTAATTACAATAATTAGACTCACAACTCTAGACTATGACTAGCCTTCAACATGCAAACTAACAGTCTCAAAATAGACTCTCTCAGATTCGTCATGCAAACTACCTATTCTCGCACAGGCTGTCGATGTCAGCTCCTCCATGACCGATGTCGGCCAACTGGTAACTGACACCAGTTGTTTCCTCTTGCTATTTGACTGACATCAGCTGATCAGACTGACACCATTTTTCTTGCAACTAATTCTGCAACTCTGCATCCTCTGTAACTTCTCTTATTTGCATCTTGGTGAAGCTTTTAGCTCCACAACATAACAATCTCCCACTTAGAGATTAATAGATTCACCTATACCTATACCTGTACACCATCTAAATTATTCTCTGGCTTGTATCCCTCTTCAAGATCCATCCTAAAGACCAACCACCATGCAACTGTGATGCTATACCTGTCATTCAAGTAACCTGCCATATCTGAACCTACACATCCATGTAGTGAAGAACTTGACCCTGCGTAACAAGAATCCCTGCTGCTAGTCCCACTGAACTGCCCTCTAGTACTCCTTCCTCGAATTGGCTCCATACTTTCTGACAACCCCCACTGATTGGGAAAATTCAGGCCTACACTAGACCTCATGTGATTTTGAACCTTGTTTCAAGCTAAGCTTGAACTGTCCAGCCCTTGGTGTGCTTTCTGATTCTGCATCCTGCATAATGAAACTCACCAACACCATCTTCACATCAGCTCCCATTGGAGATAAAATTTCCATGTCTCTTATGCCAAAGAATTTCGCTGCTCCAAATTCTTCATGACACACCTCTGAACTAACCTTACCCTTATCTCAGCAAATACCTGTATGTACAAGCCTACTAGTAAATCACCCACATATAGTAACAAAATGATGTTGTGACCATCATCTACCTAGTAAGATAAACACAGTAGTTACACTTACATTGACTGAAGCCATGCTTAGTCATCCACCTGTCAAAACCTGTACCACTGTCCTACAGCTTCCTCAAGACCATATGCCTTGGCCTTCTGTCTCTTGTGTCCATCCACTCTCTTCTCTAAAATGGGAATCCATTCCATCTCTCAGTGCTTTCTTCCAGCTAACAACTCTACCAACAAATACCTATTTGGTTCTTCTCCAAGGACTCACACTCCTCATCCATGCCAAGCTCCCACTGTATCTGGACTCTACCTGCATTGCCTCTTCCATCTTCCTGGTTCTTGACCATCAATAAGCAATATAAAGAAGGTGAACAATGAATATGAGGTTCACTTACCCTTTCTGACCTCCACATGAGCATTTGAGACTTGTTGACAGCTTGCTATCCACCCAATATCCGTTCTAGTGACTGATCTCAGCCATCTCCCAATCTACTCCTGACTGATGTCGGTTCCCTGCACTGACCCTGACTGCCGACGTCATTTCCCTGGCCGATGTTGATATCCTTTCTACTGACATCGGTTCCCTCATGACCGACGTCGGTCTTCCTGTTGTCGACGTTGGTTACTGTGTGACCGATGCCGGTACCTGTGTTCATCTGTGAGTGATAACTTTTTACCCGCGAGCTCTCCATGGATCAAAATCCTAATCAAATCAACCCTGCTCTGCTCAGAATAATTCAGTTCTCTCACCTGATCTCTATCCGTCATCTCTTCCATGAACACTAAGGCTTTCCAGTTCTTTAGCTTGTCAAAAACATCTGTCTTCCACTTCAAAACCTGCATTCTCCTTCTACATATGTGACTAAGCCTATGAAGCCACATCTCTACAACAGAAGGTGAATCAGTAATATAAGTAGATAGATAAAGGATACCTACTTTCTTACCACCATCTAATTCAAGTATATCTACTGTGAGAGTTACAATACATCTCCCATCACCAAAATTTCTTGAAGAAATTATACTCATCTCCAAGACTGGTACCTGCATGACTTCCTTCAACCACTATGTGTCGTCCATCTGCAATTTCAGCTTCACTTCCCCTTTGCCAATTCTTTGGCAAGGCTCACCAACTCCTCTCCCTGGGGCTGCATGGAAAGAGGCAACATAATCTGTTATCCAAGATTCAACTTTATCCAAGAAACCTCCCAAAGCATCCTGTGTAACAACACCTGCAACATCTGCATCTTCAGTTCCTTCATGCTGATCTGCTACCAACCAACAATATCTTTTTCTCTGCTCTTTCTTTCCATCAATCAGACCATTCATGCTATTTAGTTTCTCCATTCATATCTTACTTCCTTCTGCCATTGCTATACTCCCACTCAATCAAAAACCCCTGTGAGCAACCTGTAATCAACAAACACTACCAGATCTGAAACCACCTGTTAGTAACCCAACCAAAAGCTTTGATACCACTTGTCAGGGAAACCCCCAGAACAATAAACATGCTTCGATCCCTACTGAGTCAGGATCTTACTCTACCAATTAGAACACATGTGATTACTTCTTGTATTAGCAACTAAACATGGAATTATACTAGAATCAATAAGTAACTAGAAATATGAAACAACACAGGAATTAAGAGACAATACACAATTGTATTATATACATAGAAGAATATACAATAAGGAAGATGCCACTTCTTCCTCCACCTCAAAGGTTCACCACACCTCAAGACCTTCTTCCCTCTCTCTCTCGGTCCCAACAATCAACTCCAATATAGAATTGATGTTCACCTCTCCAACCAGTCAGTAACACGTTGCCAGTTCACCAAGTACACAACCGTACTCCAAGTAGTCCCCTGCTCTCTGCTACCTGCAAATCACTAGACCTTACTCACCATGTAGACATCTCTACACCCCTAAAGAACCCTTGTCCTTGCCTCACCAAGTCCTTATGATTCTTCAACCAGTACCCTGGTGGATTAGCTCCTTGACCTTGCAAACCTTGCAACTCTCCCTGATCATACACACTCAGCACCCCTTTGGAACTAGGAGGAGCTACACTAGCTCTCTCTAAAATCTCTATGGCTTTCTAGCACACATTTACAATACAACCCATGAGTCCATATATAGATCTCATGCTTACAATAATTAGACTAACCTAATTACAATAATTAGACTCACAACTCAAGACTACGACTAGCCTTCAACATGCAAACTAACAGTCTCAAAATAGACTCTCCCAGATTCGTCATGCAAATTGCTTGTTCTCGCACAGGCTGCTGACATCGGCTCCTCCATGACCGATGTCAGCCGACTGGTAACCGATGCCGGTTGCTTCCTCTTGCTATCTGACCGATGTCGGCTGATTAGACCGATGCCATTTTTCCTGCAACTGATTCTGCAACTCTGCATCCTCTGTAACTTCTCCTGTTTGCATCCTGGTGAAGCTTTTTAGCTCCACAACATAACAAAATTAAGCTTCTTAAAACCCATGGGTTATTCTAAATGGACACCCAACATTGTTCTCATTCTCAAGAATAATGACAAAATCAAGATATCCATAAATTTTCAAAATATCAATAAATCATGTCCCAAATATGATTTACATCGTCCCTGCATTCACATCATATTTGATGTTATGGAAGGTTATGAGTTTTTGTCCCTTATGGATGGATTGTCCCTATATAACCAAATACACATCTTTTATGAAGATCAAAGAAAGACATCCTTAACTACATCATGGGGGACTTATTGTTATCTAGTGATTACCTTCAACCTTTAAAATGTTGGGTAACATATCAGAAAGGAATGAACCATTATTTTCATGATCTCATCTATAAGATAGTGGAGGTTATGTGGATGATTTTCCTCATAAAATCAAGATGGAGTATTGATTGTATATAAGTATTAAACCACCATTCTCACACATTTTATAAAATATGGTGTCATCCTCAATCTATAAAAAAGTGTTTTTTGGAGTCATGGGTGGAAAAATCCTCCAGTATATCATCTCTAATCACTAAATTGACATTGACCCATATAAAATTTGAATAATATTAGACATGCTTCCCCTAATGATGAGTTGGGAATTAGTTCATTCTTGGGTAAGTTAGGGTCCATTTAATGACTCATACCTAACTTTACATATGAATTTCATCCCATCAAAAAATTTCTTAATAAGGTGAGTGGATTGAATTGGATGAGTAGCTATTAAGATGAATTTGAAGTGGGATTTTTTTTTATTATGACTCCTCCAAAACTCATGGAACCCAAGTCTAATAGGCATCCTCATGATTTATATTAAGTGAACTGAGGTGTCTCTTGCCTAAAATGTTATCCAAATAAGATGATGATGAAAAGGAGTGTGAAATTTATTTCATCATCTCCACTTTCATTAAGTATGAGACAAATTATAATTAAGTATAGGAGTGCTTATCCATCATGTTCACAACCAAGAGGTTGTGAAATTATATGCCTAAAAAATAAATGAGTGTTATAGTAATGTTTGTGTCCTTGTGAGCATTCTTAATCCAACTATCATTTTTAAAAAAGGTTTGGTGTTTTCATCATGTTATTGAGCTTGTTATCACTCACAAAAACATTAATAAAAAGTCTATTAAGGGAAAAATAATTATTGATTGGAATACTTTCCCTTAGATGTCAGTGATCTCATAGATATCAATTTTCATGACAAGCTAATATGTTACATAGAGAAACCTTCTATTTTTTAATGTTCTTGGTATAGAAACATCATTGTCTATTTAATTGACTATGGTTATCCCAAGGGTATTAATTTATAGTAGAGACTATGCCTTAAAATCATTGCATCAAAATATGTTATTCTAGATCAAGTTCATTATTGTAAATCCTTTGATGGCAATGTTATTAATTTGTGTTGATCAACAAGAGTAAGAAAAGGTCTTCTTTCATTTCCATAATGATGTTTGTGGTGGGTTTTTTGATGGCCACACATCTTCTCATAAAATTCATAGGATGGGATATTTGTGGCCCACTCTCAAAGACAATACCATTAATTACATAAAAAATGCAAGAAATGTGAACATTTCTCCCATGAGATTCACATTCCCACTATGGTGTTGTAATCCATTGTTACCCCATGGACCTTTTCCCACTTAGAGTCTATATTTTATTTAAAATATTTATTCTACTTCCTCATATGGTCACCATTTCATGATCATGAGCACTAATTATTTTACTGAATGGGTGGAAGATATGGCTCTAACCAATGTCACTAGAACAATCACCGTTAAATTTATTTCTAATCAAATCATTTTTTTAGTTCAGATTTCAAAAAGTCATTGTCATAAATAACTGTGTCTCCTTTCAATAACCTTGAGGTCCATAAAGTATGTAATAAAGCATCTATCTATCATCAAATGGACTCTTTAGAATACCCAAAAGCCAATGGATAGGCTGAATCCACTAATAGAACTTTAAAATAAATATTTTTAAAACCTATTAAAGACAAAAATATATTGGCACCTACAACTCTATCCAACACTATGGGCCTATAGTAGTAGTGTTCACATACCCAGAGGGGAAACCATGTATTCCTTTATGTTTTTATCAAAATCCATTATAACCATATATGTATAAATACATATCTTACACATCCCTCTTGAAGGTCTTCTCAAATACAAAGAGTATAAAAACATGTAATTAGGGGAATTTAGATACTTTATATGAACATCGATTCATGGATGCATAAAATCACATTGCTTATGTAAATCATATGTTCTAGTAGAATAAAAAAAATGTTCATGAGAACCTGATACAAGTAGGAGACCTTATCATAAGGCTTGATAATCAAATAGATAAAAATAAAGGAGAAGTTTGACTGTTTAGACCCAAATGGTTAGATCTTAATTTAACAATAATAAATTTTATGAATGGAGCCTATTGGTTATGCAATTTGGAGGGGTAATGAACTATTTTAACCTTAAAAACTTTTAAATTTATTAATAAACATTTCAAATTTTCCATCATTGAATTTCATTTCACTCTATCTATATTTTGCCTTACATATCATATGTTCCGTTCAATAATTATTTGGTTGTCAGTTTGTATAAGCAAAAAAAATTCAAAATGCAGCTTACCATTCCATTTAGTTTTTTCATGCAACCCTATTATCCTTGTTTAAAAATTATTAAAATATAAATATTATAGGTAATTTTATTATTTTTTATGAGAATATTATACCTCTCTTTCCCCACATCTTTTTGTGAAACATAAAAAATGCTAGCCTACAGCCTAGTCTAAAAGCTTGTCCATGGAAAAGTCCCCTCTTATGATTCCATCTAAGGAGAATACATTAGTATTATAATAAAAATGTACATCTCTCAACTATGTTGGTATTAAATTATTATCCCTCAAAACTTATTGGTTGCATGGGGCCAATATTTAGGGGTAAGGGCCTTACCAATTATGCAATAAACAAAAATAAAGACTATCATGTAAAAAATAAAAAGGCTATGAAATAAAAATTATAAGTATCACATATCTCCCCCTTTGATAACCTTCTATATTGAGACCACACATATTACTAGTTATATGGGACAATTAATGCATAGATATGTCCTTATCTACATCTATTATTTCCTGATAAGCCCATGTGTCCTTCCTAGTCACATGAGACTAAGTGTAGGGGGTCACAAATAAATATTAAAATAAAAAATAATGTCAAATTAGAAGGTGTCCAAAAATAAGAGTTATTAAAAAAACATTTTCAAGTGTATATGCCTAAAAGGGTAAGTTTATCTCATTTAGTGATTATCTCAGGGCTAGTTATCTCTAAATGAAGCCAAATAAATTTAGTATTTTAAAATTTTAGAAAGAAGTTAATTATCTCCCTATGTTCGTAAGGATAAGACCATCCTCTTTATTTTTCAAAAATTATTGATCTATAGTTTTCATTTTACCATCTCATGTATATTCCATTTTTCCATTTTATTTATTTTCTACTAATTAAAGTCAAATGTTGTGTTAATGAAATAACTCAGGCATCACTTGTAAAATAACTGCTAGTGCATATCAATTATATATATATATATATATATATATATATATATATATATATATATTATATATATATATATCATATTATATCATTTACATACATTATATTTTCACATTTTACATATATAATAATTTTTCATAGCAATACTAAAAAATATAAGATATATGTGGTACATTATCACATGCCTAGTCATTTAAAGTGCATAAAAAGAAAGCATACATAAAATTAAACACATCACTTTATGGAAAGTTGATGAAATAAACTATAACATATCCATATATATCATAATAAACTTTAATTTTTGTTCAATGATGTCTCTAGTACATGCACCTATATAGTGGGAAAGTGTGTCTTAAAATATAAAAAATAAGAATATGGTGTCTATAATATACATATATAATAATATCTCTAATATCTTATCCTCATCCTATAGGAATGACCTAATGTTGAAGAGTGTTGTGGGTTTATGGCTCCTAGGATGCCTCCTACTAGTCCCTCACTAAGAGACTGATTCCCCACATATTCATTGCCCTGAATAAGCCCAACCCCCCTCTCCTAGCTAATACATTAGTAAGATTCTACACCTAATTTTATATTATGATGGATTTCACCTTCAAGCTATTTTTCTCCACCTTTAGACTAGATAGAGTCATGGAAGCATAGTATGATGGGGTAAAAACATGTGTGTGCCTACCTATCTTAGGAAAGCAATCTTGGATCCACCAAAATATGGTCTCAAGTCAAGTCCATCACCATATGAAATATATTGATCAGGGTGTCCATGGTCATGGTCCTTTAACCCATAAATATATGTACAACCAAAAATAAGTAGATAGACATTATATATAGTCATATAAATTAAAAATAATGAAATTGACTAAGTAGTCATGCTAAAATGAAAAGTGTAAATATTTTAACTTAATAAAATGAACTATTTTACCTAGATCCACATAATGAGAGTTAGAGTCTAAGTCATCCTCATACTTATCCCTCTACTTATCATCCTCCTCATCTAACTATATGTACTATTAATATACTTGTTTCTACTGCAAAAGATCTTGTTGTGGTGGTGGTAGTTGTACAATTTGTTGTTGTTATTTTCTTATCACTACTAGTACCAAAAAAATAACCATGGTTATCTTTCCTCCCCCTCCTCTATCTAGATATTGTTATTGTATTCCCTAAGCCCCTGTAATCCTATACACCCCTCACAATATGAAGTCCTAGTGTCAATAGGTGTCACAAAAATCTCCCAAGTCTCCTATTGTTAGCCTCTTGGATGCCTATATACACTATTAGAGCCACAAGGAGGTTGTCTATGAAAGGTAGAACAAATTATTGAGGTAACCCTATTTATGGGGTGCACATTAATCTAGAGTCTTTAGTATCTAATATATAATGCTCCTATAGCTATCACAATGTATACTCCCTCATTATCATGCTAACCAACCATCCACTAGTAGGGAAACACCACTAGATTAGACATTTTTAGTGTCCTAATAACCTATGTAATTTTTTTGAGTGATGATACATATATCTAATAAGAGGATATAATAACCCTTACATCTATGATAACAATAATTCCTCTAATATGGGGGTGATCCTCTCATATACACAACTCATGTTGAGTATAGGATGACTGGTGGTTAATAACCCCAAGTCATGTGATCCTATATAGGTTCTTATACATACTAAAAGGAACTATTGGTCCCATAAGTAGTGATCACCACTCTCCTCAATATGATGTATGACAAGACACCAAATACACATCAACTTGTTTGTTCCCTTGTATCCCAATATATAGGAGGTAAATATCCCAATAATGGCCTTTTAGAGGTTGGAATAGAATATCCCTCAACCCTAAAAATTTTGAATCCATCCTTAATACCCATGTTAGGTGTGGTAGCATCCCAAAGAATATCCATCTAGCTAGAAGCCTTTATAGTTTTGGTGGCCTTTTGTAGGGCCATTAGTCAACTTATTTTTAGTAATCCTATGTTTTGATGAATGTTAAATAGAGTGATAGTTAACTCTCTAGTAGCCTATGGAAACCATAAGGTGCTTTAGTCTACATCCATATATGTGAAAATGTCAAATAGTATCCTTCTTGATGGGGGCAAGATCCCCATCCGAGTGATTTATACATTCCCCACTTTGTCTAGAATGGCCATCTCAACATCCTCATCAATGTCATAATCCATGGGAGCCACTCCTACTCCCTAGCTTGGATCCATAAAACTTATCCTCCCTACTATCAAAAAAACACCCTAAATTAATTATTAACCCATATTATGGACTAAAATGTATCAATGATCATGTAACTTACCCTACCTATGAGGTTCACTACCCTACCTATAAGATTCAATGATCACGTAACCTTTGAATCAAAGATGTAACCACCAATCTATGGAGACTAGTGGTTTCATCTTGATTCAACAAATTTTAACTACTGATTATAACCTACTGAAACCCCCTCCCCATACATTCACAATTTTAGCTCAAAACTAACAAATTTTAAACATTTTATAGCCTAAACACACTCTTAGATCCATCCATGTAATAAAATTCAAATTTTAATAAAAAATTCAAAACTAGGTAAAAAACATAAAAACACTCACAACTAACCTAAACCTAACCCATTACTCCTCCCAGTGGTATGTTTGCCATCCTATCAATGTGTTCATCAAATTGTATGATTTTTAGATAATATATGTTATGTTCAATCCATATCTCTAAAATACTCAATTATCATAAATGATTTTTATTTTGGCCCAATATTTAAATATATAGGCTTTTAAACTAGTTGTTATAGTTTTTAAAAATTCTATTTTTAGTAGTTTCTCTTCCAAACTAATATTTTGTGAATTTTATATGCTTTTATGGATGAAATAACGTGGTTTATATCCAAAAATAATGATATTTAATGCTTTTAATATTTTGTGGCATGTTTTTAAGCCATTTCAATTTTTATAGGTACATGAAACTTGTTGATGGATTCAGTCCCCTAATGGAAAGGTTCATATAGTATACTCATCCCCTCATACATGGTAATTAATCTCATCCATGTTTTGTTTAATTACCAGTTTTTCCTCTTTATTTTAATTTTTCACTGGATTCCCATCCTTTTATCACTAGTTATATGGAGTCTTGACTAGATTTACTATGCCAAATAGGTAATTAAGGTAAGTAATTCTAACCATCATTTTCCTTTAAATGAACCACTACTCAATAAAAAATGCTCATAAATTCATGACAAGGCATCTTCTTGAAGGGGAATATGTATGGACCCAAAAATTACGTGGTGTAAAACAAATATGATGATGATGCAAATACCTATAAAATATGCTCAATCTTGGTTCTCTCTGACAGTTTTGCCCCTACTTCCTTTTA